>JADRCD010144833.1:0-21989 GCA_019843815.1 Montemys delectorum
GAGAGAGAGAGAGAGAGAGAGAGAGAGAGAGAGAGAGAATCATAGGAGTCAGAGGCCTGCCCATTACCAGAATAAAGAGCTGGACTCAGACTCCACGTTGGGAGGGATGTTTTCGCTTGATTAAAAGGACAACCAGGAACATTCTAGGCATCTGCATGCACTAAGTCCTTCCTAAGCCTCCGAGTTTACTTTCATTCCTTCTTTCTTGTCATCCCAGATTTTCATGTTGTTCTTATGATTTTTCGAAAAATGAAAACTATGGGCTTACATCCCTAGCCAATGAATACATGACAAAATAATGAGGAGAAGAAGCCCAAGCTCATGTTTTAGCTTGATGTCAACCAAACCTGAGCTCAGGAATTCTTACTGCCTTTGCCAAAAGAGAAAATCACGACCTATTTAATTAGAGATCCAGGATTTTAGTTGTGATTCATGCAATGGGGGCAGCCTCCATGCCTCAAAATGGAACCACTACTGTCTCCCACTGGACAAGAGCAGATCAGTGTGCTCTGTAAGGCTGGAACAAGCAAGTGCTCCTGTAGAAAGCAGGTGGATGATGGTCAGGTTCCTTCAGGTCACTTAGGGGTAAAGCAGGAGAGATGCTCTTGTTACACAAACTGTGTTGTAATCTCCTGGTTCCCAGAAAACCTGCTCTGGTGGGGATCTGTTTGCTGTCCCAAGTAGATGAGGGTTGGCTAGGCTAGGACAGGAATGTCTGAAGGTGTAGCACTTAGCCTGAGTGATCCTCAGCCACCTTAATTTGATCTGATCTGTTGGCACCCGAGGTAGTGACTCAGACCAGAACATTGAGCTACCGCTATTTTCTTTGGCATTTGTGACACATAGAAGATACTTAGGCTGAATTGATGATTGTTTTGTCTTTTTTTTTAAAAAGATTTATTTATTTATTTTTATGTATATGAGTACACTGTAGCTATATAGATGGTTGTGAGCTACCATGTGGTTGCTGGGATTTGAATTCAGGACCTTTGGAAGAGCAGTCAGTGCTCTTAACCACTGAGCCATCTCTCCAGCCCTTGGTGATTGCTGATACATACATTTAGAATATAAGTTAGAATGCATAGTCATATAGATATTACATAATCTGTAGGATGAGTTTCTAAATAGGCAGTAGAGAATAATTTACTTCTGGATGTCATTTCTTCTTCTTCTTCTTCTTCTTCTTCTTCTTCTTCTTCTTCTTCTTCTTCTTCCTCTTCTCCTCCTCCTTCTAAGATTTATTTATTTTTATTTATATGAGTACACTATAGCTGTCCTCAGGCACACCAGAAGATGGCATTGGATCCCATTATAGATGGTTGTGAGCGACTATGTGGTTGCTGGGAATTGAACTCAGAAGAGCAGTCAGTGCTCTTAACCACTGAGCCATCTCTCCAGCCCCCATCTGGGTATCTCTTCTGAGACAAATCCACTGACTCTCAATAAACTCCTGAAGTTGTTAGTGAAAAAATCAGAAAAAAACTTTTAAACAGGAAGTTATACATTCAATTTATTTTACTTATATTTATTTATCATACTGTGGGGACAGTGGATTGTGTACATGTGCATGTATGTGGTTCAAGTGCTATGGTATGCACGCAAATGTCAGAGAACAACTTATAGGAGCTGCTTCTCTCCTTCCACCATGTGTATTCCTTGGATTAAACCCAGAAAGTCAGATTTGGTAATAAGCATCTTTAGTTCTGAGCCATCTTGTCAGCCCAGGAAGCTTTACTTTTGAAAGGAAAAAAACAGAATGAGAAGGGACACTGGGGGAGATGTGGAGGGAAAGATAAGAGGAAGCTTATCAGAGGTCTAACCCGCAGACGTCTTGTTTTCCTATTATGCCTGCATTTACCTTTCTATAGCCTATGCATTATGATAACAAAAGTATAAAATCTGCCTAGAGCATGCAGGTTTATAAATCTATCATTTTGGTAGTCATCTATTCCAAATTTAATTCATACATACACATACATACAGATACACACATATACACACATGCATATATACACATACACATATATGAACACATATTTTTTTCCGTGAGTTCAGTCACATTGATCTTATATCTGTTATTAAAAAGCAAGGGCTCCTCCTGGCAAAGCCATAAATCAATGCAGCACATTAACTTCAGGTGTTGTTATTTCCTTTGCTATGCAAAAAGTTCATTATACCTAAGACACACATCCTGGAAATCTACTGGCTTCAGAACCAGAGACAGCCAAGTCTATTTTAGGGAAATTGCAGAAACTCCTTCACATCACCAGAAACCATTTAACTAAATTCTTTCCCAATTCAAGAGGACGTTCCAGGGGATGCTTAGAGCTCAAAGCACTGCTCCAGATGGGGCAGTCTTAGGGTACAATCATGGTCCTCATAGCCAGCAAACAAGGATTTCTCTACTTTAATTGATTCAAAGCCTCCTTAAAGGGACAATCCAGGTGTGCAGTCTCTGAGCATTGACATTGGAGTGACAGCACAACAGCGCCATGTACACCAAGAGCCTGCACTGGTTAATTTACAGTTGAGAGTAAATATGGACTGTGGTATTAATAAATCCGACATCACATTTGCTATTATTTACCTTTATCACATATTGTCAACTTTTGCATGCAGTGAAATAGCCTAGAAGGCAAAGGCACCTACTATCAAGCCTGGTGACCTGAGCTTAATCTCCAAGACCACATTGTCAAGGAGAAAATGGATATCCATAAGTTATTCTCTGATCTTTACTCGTGGTTTGCATGCCCATGCACATGTGTGCAGACACACACATGTATCCATGCACTCGTACATGCACACATTGAGTCAAGCACAATAAGAAGAAATAAATGTAATTTTAGAAAAGAAATGTAGTTAAAAACACTATCCCACCTGCTGTCCCTCAGAACCCTCCATCCAATACACAATTTCCCCTCTTGACAGCAGGTCTGGAACTTAGCTGACCACAAGAAAGCTTTTTCTTTCTTTTGATGAGGTTACAAGATGGCTCATTTGTAACCTTGTGGAGATGGCTTTGGGGAAGAGCACTGAATGCTAGGTAATTGTAATTGGATTTAAGTAAATGCTGATATAGTATAAGAGCTATGTGTCTTCCTAATAATTAAACTTGTCATCTCTGGGTTTTATTCAACATTGTAATCATGCTCAGGCTCACAAAATTGCCCCTAGCCTCGAAGTTTCATCTCCAAAGGCAATTGGCTGCATGGGTGCCCCAAGAATTCAACATCAAGTTGGAGTTTTCTCTAGAAAGTGACATGTTTTTGAAATGCAATCCCAGCCCTCTGGACAGCCTGCTCTGCCACCTAGGGAGACTGCTCCACACATGGTTCCAGGACCAGGAGCTATGGCTCCTCTTGTATCCTGTGTCAGGGTGTTGGGGTGAGACTGCAATTCTCTGCTGGAATTTTTCCAAGATAAACTTACTTATCTTTCCAAGGAGTCTTTCCAAGATAAGTCCACTGATCCTGGTATGTGAAGCTGAAAGGAACCAAGTTGAAGTGTTAGGCTGTGAGCAGAGGCAGGAGTTTTACCTCTAAGTCACAGCAGAGCCTAAGATCAAGAACCCACTAAGATCACAAAGTGTTCACCATGAGCCTGGGCTCCACACCAAGGCTCCAACAAAGCCACTGCCAAGCCGGGGCTTCTTCGCTCAGCCACCAGGCTCATCCCATGTATGGATGACAAGAACCACTCTCTGCACCTCCCTTGAGTTATAAGAGCATACAATCGGGCAGGGTGGGGAAACAAAGCTGAAGATGAAGAATTCGTTTATGGTGGGGTGAGGAGTAAGGTAAAGAGACCAGTTGTCTTGTCCTTTTGTCTGTCTTCTGCTAGCTGCAGGACCTTGGCTGAGAGATCGTTCATGTTGAGGAGCTTTGTATTCCCTGTCCCCAACTCTGGAGTTGCCAGAGTCAGGAAATACTCCATAGGTGACTTAGCTAGCTGTTCCTTCAGCCCCTTTCCCCCCCCCCCCCAAACTTCCTGACCTCAAGAAGTCAGATTATGCAAGACCTCTCCTAGTTCACTAAAAGCTGTCTGTGGCATCAACCTGGTGGCACTGGCTCTTCAGTCTCTGCAGAATGTTTCTGAAGTCATCCAGACTCCAGTTTCATAATCCACAGCTTAGTTAAAAATAGATGGCAATTGGTTCCAAGATAATTTGGTTTTCAAATAGTAAGATCAACCAAAGAATACCTTTGGGGAACCTGCTTCTTGGAGCAGGGGGAAGGATTGTTGATCTAGCCTTGCTTTCTTCCCAATGCTTCATGCTAACCCATAGTAGGGTCACAGGTATGAAGCATACCTGTAACTGGCCTCTGGACCAGCTACCACAGTCTAGTGGCATTATTTTAAAAACTACCTCTGAGCAAGATCAGGCCCATGGTCTAATTGTTCAGAAGCTACTTGTGGGCCCCAGAAGGCTGCTTATGAAGCCTCTTTCCCTCTACATATTAAAATCCCTGAATAATTCTCTGGGAGTAAACTCTGAGTACTTCTAACTCATGTATATTTCTTGCTGTCTTTACTGGGGTATTTCCCCACCCTAAGGAGACAGTAAGGAGCATGTGGATAAACCACTCTGAAGACAGTTTCAGGGGACAACATCTACTTGATTGTACATGAGCCAACTCTTACATCTTGGAAGCCTATGGACTGTGACTGGTTAGCATATTACCCAGGATTGAATAGTGAGCACATCAATGTCTCCATGTGGAGGAAGCACATTAAAGGAGAGCTGGAGTGTGCAGACTCCCCCACAGTCCAGCTACTGGCTACTCACATGACTTCAGAGGATAACACTCTGATTTCAGGAGCATGGCTTTTAGAAAGTAGCACGTGGCTGCTGCGGGCTGAAAGTGGGTCTCAGTTGCCCCAAAAGACTGCACAGGCATCAACACGTATCACTCTGATTTGGCAGCTGTTTCTCCAATTCAGAGGAGCGACACCCCATTGTAGAGACCAAGTCCTCATGGCTTATGAACTGTGTTAGGTTAAAAAAGAAAAAGAAATGGGTTTTGAAGATTAGCACTGGGTGCTGAGATAACTGTAGTTACTGTAGAAAACAACAGAAGGAAGAAAAGGAAGAGAAACAGTCTACCGCTGTCCTTCCCCTTCAGAATGGACTTCTGAGGCCTGAGGCCTGAGCCAGGCTTGACCTTCACACAGTTGTGCCTAGTGGCACTCGGTGGCGATCTTTTTATATTTTAGGACAGAAAGAAGCAGAGCTTAGAAAGCACAGCATAGGATTTATATGTCTTCTGTTCCTTCAAGCACGTTGGGGATTTGAACAGTCTAACAGAGGATAATTAGGCATATGTTTGACCTCATAATATAATCTCATATTTGAACTTGACACACATCATGATCATGATAGAGACACTCATGCTGTAGTGAGAATAGACTTCCACACCTGATGCAAATTATTTCAGTAATCTTTTGATTTTGTTGAGAAAAAGGACATTCTTGCTTTAATGATCCCCCCCCCCAGCCCCTCCTCTCTCTCAGGTTGAATCACTTGCTCTCCAGAATGTCCAAAATGGAGAGCTCGGCTTTCTTGACAATATGGCTGTCTCAGCCGCCTAGTGTTGTTAATACAGTGTATGTACGCCCATGTGTCTCTGTGTGTGTATGTGCACTCACATGTGCGTACCATGGCATGAGTGTGGAGGTCAGGGGAGAACTTGTGGAAGTCAGCTCTCTCCTTCTATCCCATGTGTTCCAGAGGCTGGATTCAGGTGATAGGTAACAAGTACCCATTAAGCAGTCCTATTGACCTGAAGGAGCTAGAAAATGAAATCTTCCAGTAGTTTAAGACCGCGACCAAAACTAAACAAAACAAAGAGCTGATGTTGCATGCCTATCAAAGCAACACAGGGCCTAGACTAATGCAAAGAGAAGAAAGAGAAGTTTGTCTCCCGATGAGCATATTGGAAAACTTGGGACCATTATCACCTTGCAGCCATTAAATCTTGAAGTTGCCTGATTGTTAAAAGTTAGCTGGATCAATAAATCAATAGATCTGTATGAGTCTACCGTTCTCTGAGGCCGTTCTTTCAGGGCTGCCCTCAAGTCATTGGTAAATATTAATAATGAACCTTATTTATAGAGGAGCTTCACCTGCAATTCATAATCTACCTTGTAGCACCCTCCCCCTGGACAGGTAAAAGTCAAGGCCCACATTGCTTTCTGAATAGCAGGAGCCTAAGTGCTTCAGAAGCCTTTGAATTCTGGGTCAGTTTTGTTTCAAAAATAGCCTACCTTGCACTGTTCATAAGAGTTCACCATCCTTAGACTCTTGATGTCTTGGCCCCTCCTAGTTGTCAGTTGTAATTTCCTGTGTTGATCAAGACTTCCTTGATCGGTAAGGATTTTTCCTTCTGTCCATTCTCTCCTCCCCACCACACCCTAACTGTGAATCCCAATTCCTCTGATATCCGTGCTCTAGGATTCCCATTCAATGCCAAACGCATGTTCTGCCATACGCTGTGAGTGTGTTTCTGCTGTCCCTGATGGCGGACAGCTAATGAATATATCATGTTTTACCAAGAAGAGAGAGATTTCACTTCAGTTTGAATTGAGACATGATGTTTGGAAAAGAAACCTAGTTATTTCTGTCCCTGAATTATTCTCATTGGCCATACACTGTCCCCATGGAGTGGCTAGTGTACCACAGTGCACATATGGAGGTCAGAATACAGTTAGTGTGGGATTAATTCCTTTCAACTATTTTTAAGTGGGTTCTAGGGATTGAATTCAAGTTGCCAACCTTGTGTGGCAAGCCCCTTTACCCAGTGAGCCATCCCACTAGTTCCCCTGGAATTTCTGTATAGCTTTCACTTCACTCCTCTGTCTGCTGCTAGAAATAAATCCTCCAGGAAGCAGCTGGCTTTCTGCCTGGAAGTCAACATCCTTGCTGTCTTCACAGAGAGCCATACCTGATACTTTCTCCTTCAACATCCAGACAGCTCACCAAGCTATTTTTATGCACCACTATTCTTCTCACATCAACAATTTTGTTGTCTTTTTTTCCCCACCAAGAAAATTATTTTCCTTCTTTTCTATCATAGCAAAATGGAGCTCAAGGCAATATGAGTGGCAAGCCTCTAACTGTTTTTTTCTTCTTACCAGTCTACCTTTGAGTCACAGCAAGCCAATGTGGTGACCTCAAGCAGCAGGGGATATTGGCAATGTTTGAGCAACGGATATGCCTGTAGGCCTACTTTCAATTGAAATGAACATTTTTAAAATCCAAAATCTATTTATCAGGTAAAACATTCCTAAATGCCATCAATATTTAATAAATTGGGAAGAGTGAAGAAATGAGGGCGTTTGGATAAGGAGCTGCTGAGAACAGGAGTAGGAGTCTCAGTGAGTACTCGTTGTGGGAATTCCCCAAGGAACAAAATCCCAGTGAGGGAAGTGTACAAAACACAAGACACAAGCCAAGGAAGACAGTAATGACTCCCTGAATGAGGTGGGGGAAAGCCTGTGGACAGGGTTGTGTTGTTAGCTTGCTCTAAGAATATGTGGTAAATGCTTGAAAGAATAAACACTTCAATAAAAGTTCAATAATTGGCAAAACCTTGCGAAAACTGAGAATTCGCAATGTTTAACAGACTTGTCTACAAAAGAAAATGACTAACTGTTCTTGGAATTTAAAGAAATAGTTAGACTTCTTATATCTTGCTTTGTCTCTCTTGAGTCTCTGTCTGCCTTTCTGTTGTCTGCCTGACCGTCTGTCTGCCTGCCCATCTATCTGTCTGTCTGTCTCTCTCTCTCCCTCTCCTCTCTCTCTTCTCTCTCCTTCTCCCTCCCCCCCCCTCTCTCTCTCATTATTTTTATTATTGTTCAAAGCAAACGACAGCCCGTATTCACATACATTTAAGAATCGGTATATCTGGTGGGAAATCCGCAGCCCGTACTTCCTGGTGCCTGGAGGCCCTCTTTTCAGAACCTGCTTCTCAGCTTTCCTCACCTGATGGTTTCCCTGTTCTCAGGCCAGCACCATTGTCAGTGGGTTTGTTGTTTTGTTCTTCTGGGGTTATTTTTACTATTGTGCTTCTAAATTTTGTATCCGTATGAAAAAGGCCCAGGAAGCCCCTCTCTCCCTTTTCTATGAGGTGTGAACAGGCTCACAGGACATGACACATTAGACACACAAAGTCAGGGAAAACACAGGCTTCTTCTGAGACAGAAGCTTGTTCCTTTCCTGCCACACTAAAAACAATGTAACTCATTGTTTCTCCTCTTTCCCCGCATGGCCAGGAAGTTCCGAATTACATTTAATGTGCAGTTACAGTAACTATTTTAAACCCCCCCTTTTATATGCTTTTTGATTTTCTATTTTAACAGTCTCACTGTTTATGTATACTTTACTGAAACCTACCTAAAATATGTTCTGGAAGAAACAACAGCATGAGTTGTTCTGAGAAGGAAGGGGCTGGGGCGGGGGCAGTGGGTGGGGGGTGGGGGCACTTCTAATTACTTTGGAATGCGTAGGTGATTTTCAGATGGAAATCTTCAAGACAATCACAAGTCCATATGTTGCTTAGAAGAATTATCTTCATATATTCACTGAGCTCTTGTGCCTAGAAATGGCAGAAAAACATGGGAAGCCATTTAGAATTTGTCTGATGGATGAAGATTTAATTTTTTATTTGACCCTGCATTAAACTTGCTCCCTGATTGCAGACACCAGACCAGAACAGCTCCACCCCATCCCCAGTCCTTTCTTGATTCTTAAGAGTTTTTAAATGATGGTCCAAGTCTGACAGCATTCCTTGGGCTAGAGTAGCAGCCAGGATGGTTTCGGTCTTGCCTGCTGTGAGTACTTCTAGGAATGAGAAACTGAGCAGACTGATGATTTAAGTACTCCTATCAAGAGATGTGAGCTCCCACTGACTTCTAGCAAAGTATATAAAAACATGGAGTTGGGCTTTCTAATATTCTTACTAGTGGCCTCTTATCTGATGCTACAAGTTCAAAGAGGGAGAGAGTACTGTTAAAGAAAGCCAACTAAATCATTCCAAAGCTTTAAAAGTAAACATTTGTATTTTCATCATTGTTAGAGGCCTGGGAACCAGGAGAGAGGAGTTGAAGACAAAGTTAAATTAGCTTAGTTTGCCCAACTCAAGTTTATTTCTACGTTAGTGGAATATATTGGCAGGGTTCTTAAAACCCCCCAAATTGTGCAATAGTTTGTGCAAAAATAAGTAACTGCTTTATAAAAGTTCTTATGAATGATGACTAGGAGCTAATGCTGAACCCCAAAACTTGCTGCAAAAATGTAGGCAGTGAATCAATCTTTCTTTCTTTCTTTCTTTCTTTCTTTCTTTCTTTCTTTCTTTCTTTCTTTCTTTCTTTCTTTTATAAAAAAAGACCAAGCCTGGGAAACAATTAAGAAAAGTCACAGGGGAATTTGTGGAATGGGTAACAATCAGAAAGCTTCAAGGGAAAAAATAGTTCACATTTAATATGACTGAGAGAACATTCTGGAAATTTAATAAACTGAAACCCCAGTAATAAATACAATGATTGAATTCCGCACATTCTTGCTCCATGGCAGAGTGGCCCTTATCTCTGAACATACACCAAAACACACAGTCCCCGATGCCTATCTGCCAGCCCTGAGGCAGACAGGGAATGGGGGGAAGGAAGACAGCTCTCAAGAGGCTTAGCTCTTACAGTTTGTGTTTTCTACCAAAATCTATCCTCTTTTACCCCTGTCTATACAGAACACTAGAGAGCCGCGCACATCAGATGGCAGAAACTGATGATGCTGGCCACGAACATGTAAGTGATATAAAGGGGAAGCAAACCATTTGAAAATAAGCTCCCGGATGTCCCCTCTGCTCAGCCCTCCATAAAGTGACAGACATAGTAAACCACTCATCAGAGGCCTGAAGATTGTGTTTGAGAAGCTTATTATATAATATCATTTATGTGTGTATGCTTGTGTAGTGTATGTGAACACGTGTGCATATGTATGCGTGTATGAATGTAATGCATATTTGTGTGTACATTATGTATCTGTGATGTATGTACATGAACATGTGTGTTATATTTTTGGTCTATATATAGTGACATATGACCAAGTGTATATGTATGTGTACATATGTGTATTATATGTGTGTGACATATGCACATGTGTGTTATATTGTGTTATATATGTGTTATGGTATATATTTATATGTGATACATGTATGTTTAATATCCACATGTGTGTATACATGTGTGAATGTGTTTATGTGTATACACATGTGTATACATGTGTATAGTATGCGCACTTGCATGCATGCATGTGCTTGGATGTCAGAGGAGGGCATAGGGTACCCTATTCTATCGTTACCTTATTCCTTTGAGAAGGATCATCTTGTCTTTGTACTCTGCCTCCAGCACTGGGACTACAGGAATGTGCTGGATCACACCCAGTTCCTTATCTGGATTCTGGTCATTGGTCCCAAGACTTCGTGCTGTGTAGCAAGCAGTCTTTCACTGAGCTAGTTCCTTGGTCTACTTTTTTTAAAAAAGAACGAACATTTGATCCATGCTAATATGGACCAAATATTTAAATATCTAAGCAAAGGAATATATATGACTATATATTCTTAGTACTAAATTACCAGCAGGACGATAAGAAAGCTATACCTGAAAGCTGGACACATCCCTAACCCCAGCACTGTGGAGGCTGAGGTAGGAGGTTGGGAATTCAGGGCCACTCTCAGCTGTTCTGTGAGTTCATATCAGCCTCAGCTACTTAAGTCCTTCATCAAAACAACTCCACCAACAGAAACAAAGAAAAGAGCAGTGTACATTTCTTTTGCAGACGTTACTTGAGTGGAATTCCTACAGATAATTTCCCTGAAGCTGCCTGTGAGGGATGAGAGAGAGCTCAGCTCTTTGCCAGGCCCATTGTGAAGAAGATGGGTAGAGGACAGTACGCAAAGCACTTTAAAAACTCGAGTCACCAGTTATACAATTTTAAACAATTCTTATGTTCTAAAGAGGATGATCACAAAATTTGGGATTAATGCCTAAGATCCCAACTATGAACTTGACTTCCTGGAATATATGAGGAGATAGAGCCAGGAGGCGCCAGAGACAGGCAATGGAAGCTTGACTCACTGAGCTCTAGACCAATGCAGGCACCAGGAAAGCTCAGTGTAGATGCAGGGGATGTGTCCAAAGACCATGGCTGCCTAGAGCTTTATAAAATGCAAAGAAGTGACACAGAAATTGTGTTACTGAGCAAAGAAACTGTGAGCAAGAGCTCCTCACTGTAAACTGGGCGGCTGCCCTCTACAGAGAGACTCTTTCTATTTTTGTTTTTCTTCTAGGGAATTCTTTCTTCTTATTTCCTCTGCCTTAGATACCAGTATAGTGATGTAAGACCCTGGCAGGGTTGGGGTTGGGGGAAGGGGGGAACAGACAGAAGCACACTGAGGCGTGCACTGTGCGCTACGGTTTCAGTTAAATTAATTTGACTTGGTCAATTAGATTGTAAAGTCTCCTGAGGGTAGAGATAATTTCTTAAATTATAATTTTTGTCTCTTACAATGTTTCTATGTCTAAAATATAGTACTGACTTTATAAAAACCTATCTACTTAAAAATGCATCTGAATAGAGTATGTCATTGGAGTGTGGGTTCCTTTCAGCACACAAATATACCTATTGGCTCTTTTTTGAGAGTTTGTTATACAAATTACAATGTAATTTTTGAAATTTGAAAAAAGGATATATAGGAAAAATATGCTAGGCTTGGTATTCTGCTATGATGCTGACCCTGTTTCAGATCTAAGTAATGATGCTGTCCCTGAACTGAAGCTATAAACCCAAATGTCCCTCCCTGCACTTATGCATCGCAGTCAGTGGATACAAAACTGAATGTGTCAGGGAGCGTGCGCACACGCGCACACACACACACACACACACACACACACACACACACACACATTCTTTTCTGATAAAATTGTTCTATAGACATTATGCTACATCCTATGAATGAGGAAGCTAGGCAGGGTCCTGCCCTTCAAGGAAAGGTTAACAAGTTCGTAGCTGCAGGAGTTCCCACTGACTAATGAAGACCTCCTTGGCAGATAAGACTAGAGCCAAGACATGTGCTGGTTTCTGTGTAACTGCTCAATGCAGGTGGTCACTCAATGGGAGAAGTTCTCAGTGGTCCATCTTGAATTCCATACTCAAGTATCCAGGTGGCTGTTGGCTTCTCTTGCTTGCTTCAGTTCCTGGAACTCCCTAATGTAGCCTCCTTCCAACGTTTCCCTGTCTCCTTTGCCTTTTTCAGTAATTAGCAACTACTTTCCTAATAGTCCAGGCCTTACACACCCGTATCCTCTCTTGTTCTTCCTTCACAACATCTCAGAATATGACAGCATTGGCCTTTCCATAGCAACTACACACCTTTCTCCCCAGACTTCAGGAGACTCCTGTCTGTCTCATACACACCCTCACCCCAACCCTCACTTCCTGAGACACAACAATCAACCAGAGTGATCTCTTAGAAAGCTAGGTCATCCCATCTGTGTTGTTACCAATAAGAGTTCATTCTCGTCTGTGCCTGCAGAGCATTGCACTGTGTATATATACTTCATTTTCTTAGTCATTTCTCTGATGACAGACACCTCCAGACACAGGGAAACACATATCGTGTTCTGTGTCTTCTTTGTGGAACAAGAAAGCTGATCTCATAGAAGACAGAAGTAATTTCGAGGTCACTGGAGACTGGGAAGGGCAGAGATGAGAGAGAATAACATGGTTAGACAGGAGACAGTAGATCTTGTTGCCCTCAACACCCTGGTTTAAAGGTCAGTTGTAATAATTTATAATTCAGAACCTTTAGAAGGAGTGTAAGTTCCCTATACATGATCGGCATAGAGAGATGCAAATCCTTATTGCTTTTATGGTTGCACATTGCCCACAACTATTGACTACACTGTACATACCATGTTCTATAATAAAAAGTAGTGGGTGAACTGATCGGTTAATGAGCGTGTCAGATTGTGCCTCATTCTTGAGGTTCCTGTGCTTCTGGTTCCCCCTTTCTCGGGGTATCTGATACACCTCTATTTCCCCCACTTGTTCTTCATGGTCTTCAGAAACAGGAAGCTCATGCTACCTTAGAGGCCATTAAGTTGGCTGCTCCCTGTGTTTGGAATGTTCTTTCTCAAGATTTACAGATACTTCACCTCCACTCTTCCCTCCAGTTTTGTCTAAATGTTACTCCATTGTTCCCATTTCTCTGGCCAAGTTGCGTAAACAGTATCCCCTACCCTTTCAGCTATGCCCAGTTAGCCCCATTCTATTTATTTCGTGCCATGGGCCTTTAGACTAGCATACAAGGTTACACTCATTTCCTTGTTTGCATTTTGCCTGACTTCCCATTCCTTCCCAACTCCAACTGCTCAGTGAGGCAGAGTCCAGCTCCTACACTGCTGCATTGCTTCCTCTAAGCAGAAACTAAAACATTCTTCACCAAATGCTCTGTCCAATGTGAGGTCTAAACAAAAGTAACATGTGGGCTGACTCAGCTTACATCTCCAGCAATAGAAGGTTTTATTCATGCTGCCTTGAGACTCAGTCTTGCTCTGTTGTTCAGGCTGGCCTCAAACCCTCCATCATCCTGCTTCTACCTCCCCACATTCAGGGACTACAGGTGTGCGCCCACCACAACAGGATAAGGATGTTCTGCTTTATTATTAGATATCTTATTTACATGTCATATGATTTCTTCTTTTCCAGTTTCCCCTCAAAAACAAAAACAAAAAACAAAAAACAGAACAAGAACAAAACCCTGTTGCCTTCCCCCTCCCCCTGCTTGCCATCCCACCCTCTCCCACTTACTGGCCTTGGCATTCCCCTACACTGGGGCACAGAACCTTCACAGGGCCAAGGGCCTCTCCTCCCATTGATGAGCGATTTTGCAATCCTCTACTATACACATGCTGCTGGAGCAATCAGTCCCATCATATGTACTCCTTGGTTGGTGGTTGAGTCCCTGGGAGCTCTGAGGGTACTAGTTAGTTCATATTGTTATTCATTCTAAGGGGCTGCAAATCCTTCAGCTCCTTTGGTCCTTTCTCTAACTCCTTCATTGGGGACCCTGTACTCAGTTCAATGGATGGCTGTGAGCCTCTACTTCTGTATTAGTCAGGTACTGCCAGAGCCTCTCAGGAGACAGCTATATCAGGCTGGATTGTCCTTCCTTCAGTCTCTGCTCCACAGTTAGTCTCTGCAACTCCTTCCATGGGTATTTTGTTCTCCTTTTAAGAAGGAATGAAATGTCCACATTTTGGTCTTCCTACTTCTTAAGTTTCTTGTGGTTTGTGGGTTGTTCTTTGTGTATTCCGAACTTCTGGGCTAATAACCACTTATCAGAGAGTGCATACTATGTGTGTTCTTTTGTGATTGGGTTACCTCACTCAGGATGATATTCTCCAGATCCATCCATTTCCCTAAGAATTTCATAAATTCATTGTTTTTGATAGCTGAGTAGTACTCCATTGTGTAGATGCACCACAATTTCTGTATCCATTCCTCTGTTGAGGGACATCTAGATTGTTTCCAGTTTCTGGCTATTATAAATAAGGCTGCTATGAACATGGTAGAGCATGTATCCTTATTACATGTTGGAACATCTTCTGGGTATATGCCCAGGAGTGGTATAGCTGGATCCTCTGGTAGAATTATGTCCAGTTTCCGGAGGAACCACAAAACTGATTTCCAGAGTGCTTGTACCACCTTGCAATCCCGCCAGCAATAAGGGGGAGTATTCTTCTTTCTCCACAACCTCTCCAGCATCTGCTGTCACCTGAGTTTTTGATTCTAGCCAATCTGACTGGTGTGAGGTGAAATCTCATGGTTGTTTTGATTTGCATTTCCCTGATGACTAAGGATGTCAAACATTTCTTTAGGTGCTTCTCAGCCATTCGGTATTCATCAGTTGAGACTTCTTTGTTTAGCTCTGTACCCCATTTTTAATAGGGTTATTTGGTTCTCTGGAGTCTAACTTCTTGAGTTCTTTGTATACATTGTATATTAGCCCTCTATCAGATATAGGATTGATGGGAAACATCTTTTTCCAATTTATTGGTTGCCGTTTTGTCCTATTGACAGTGTCTTTTGCGTTACAGAAGCTTTGCAACTGTATGAGGTCCCATTTGTCAATTCTTGATCTTAGAGCATAAGCTATTGGCATTCTGTTCAGGAAATTTTTCCCTGTGCCTATGTGCTCAAAGTTCTTCCCCACTTTCTTTTCTATTAGTTTCAGTGTATCTGGTTTGATGTGGAGGTCTCTGATCCACTTGGACTTGAGCTTTGTACAAGGAGATAGGAATGGATCGATTTGCATTCTTCTACATGCTAACTGCCAGTTGAGCCAGCACCATTTGTTGAAAATGTCTTTTTTCCACTAGATGGTTTTAGTTCCTTTGTCAAAGATCAAGTGACCATAGGTGTGTGGGTTCAATTCTGCGTCTTCAATTCTGTTCCATTGATCTACCTGCCTGTCACTGTACCAATAGCATGCAGATTTTATCACAATTGCTCTGTAGTATAGCTTAAGGTCCGGGATGGTGATTCCACCAAAGGTTCCTTTATTGTTGAGAATAGTTTTGGCTATCCTGGGTTTTTTTTTTTGTTGTTCCAGATGAATTTGCAAATTGCTCTTTCTAAGTCTGTGAAGAATTGAGTTGGAATTTTCATGGGGATTGCATTGAATCTGTAGATTGCCTTTGGTAAGATGGCCATTTTTACTATATTAATCCTGCCAATCCACAAGCATGGGAGATCTTTCCATCTTTTGAGATCTTCAATTTCCTTCTTCAGAGATTTGAAGTTCTTGTCAAACAGATCTTTTACTTGCTTAGTTAGAGTTACACTAAGGTATTCTATATTATTTGTAACTATTGTGAAGGGTGTTGTTTCCCTAATTTCTTTCTCAGCCTGTTTATCCTTTGTGTAGAGGAAGGCCACTGATTTGCTTGAGTTAATTTTATATCCAGCTACTTTGCTGAAGTTGTTTATCAGGTTTAGGAGCTCTCTGGTGGAATTGTTGGGGTCACTTAAGTATACTATCATATCATCTGCAAATATTGATAATTTGACTTCTTCCTTTCCAATTGATATCCCTTTGATCTCCTTCTGTTGTCTAATTGCTCCAGCTAGGACTTCAAGTACAATATTGAATAGGTAGGCAGAGAGTGAGCAGCCTTGTCTAGTTCCTGATTTTAGTGGGATTGCATCAAGTTTCTTTCCATTTAGTTTGATGTTGGCTACTGGTTTTCTGTATATTGCTTTTACTATGTTTAAGTATGGGCCTTGAATTCCTGATCTTTCCAAGACTTTTATCATGAAGGGATATTGGATTTTGTCAAGTGCTTTCTCAGTATCTAATGAGATGATCATATGGTTTTTTCTTTGAGTTTGTTTATATAGTAAATTATGTTGATGGATTTCTGTATATTGAGCCATCCCTGCATCCCCAGGATGAAGTCTACTTGATCATGGTAGATGATCATTTTGATGTATTCTTTGATTCGGTTTGCAAGAATTTTTTTGAGTATTTTTGCACCAAATTCATAAGGGAAATTGGTCTGAAGTTTTCTTTCTTCATTAGGTCTTTGTGTGGTTTAGGTATAAGAGTAATTGTGGCTTCATAGATCGAATTGAATAGAGTACCTTCTGTTTCAATTTTGTGGAATAGTTTGAAGAGTATTGGTATTAGGTCTTCTTTGAAGGTTTGATAAAACTCTGCACTAAACCCATCTGGTCTTGGGCTTTTTTTGGTTGGGAGACTATTAATGACTGTTTCTATTTCATTAGCAGATATGAGACTGTTTAGATCGTTGATCTGATCTTGATTTAACTTTGGTACCTGGTATCTGTCTAGAAAATTGTCCATTTCATCCAGGTTTTCCAGTTTGAGTATAGGCTTTTGTAGTAGGATCTCATGATTTTTTGGATTTCCTCAGTGTCTGTTGTTATGTCTCCCTTTTCATTTCTGATCTTGTTAATTAGGATACTCTCTCTGTGCCCTCCAGTTAGTCTGGCTAAGGGCTTATCTATTTTGTTGATTTTCTCAAAGAACCAGCTCTTGGTTTGGTTGATTCTTTGTATAGTTCTTTTTGTTTCAATTTGGTTGATTTCTGCCCTGAGTTTGATTATTTCCTGCCTTTGACTTCTCTTGGATGAATTTGCTTCGTTTTGTTCTATCGCTTTCAGGTGTGCTGTCAAATTGCTGGTGTATGCGCTCTCCAGTTTCTTTTGGAGGCACTTAAAGCTATTAGTTTTCCTCTTAGGACTGCTTTCATTGTGTCCCATAAGTTTGGGTACGTTGTGGCTTCATTTTCTTTAAACTATAGAAAGTCTTTAATTTCTTTCTTTATTTCTTCCTTGACCAAGTTATCATTGAGTAGAGTGTTGTTAAGCTTCCACGTGTATGTGGGCATTCTATTGTTTATGTTGTTATTGAAGAGTAGCTGTAGTCCATGGTGATCTGATAGGATACAAGGAATTATTTCAATCTTCTTGTATCTGTTGAGGCCTGACTTGAGACCAATTATATGGTCAATTTTGGAGAAGGTACCATGAGGTGCTGAGAAGAAGGTATATCCTTTTGTTTTAGGATAAAAGTTCTATAGATATCTGTTAAATTCACCTGTTTCATGACTTCTGTTAGTCTCACTGTGTCTTTGTTTAGTTTCTGTTTCCATGATCTGTCCATTGTAGAGAGTGGGGTGTTGAAATCTCCCACTATTATTGTGTGTGGTGCAATGTGTGCTTTGAGCTTTAGTAAAGTTTCTTTTATGAATGTAGATGCCCTTGCATTTGGAGCATAGAGGTTCAGAATTGACAGAGTTCATCTTGGTAGATGATACCTTTGATGAATATGATGTGTCCCTCTGTCTTAGTCAGGGTTTCTATTCCTGCACAAACATGACGACCATGAAGCAAGTTGGGGAGGAAAGGGTTTATTCAGCTTACTTCCACATGGCTGTTCATCACCAGAGGAAGTCAGGACAGGAACTCAAGCAGGTGAGGAAGCAGGAGCTGATGCCAAGGCCATGGAGGGATGTTCCTTACTGGCTTGATTCTCCTGGCTTGCTCAGCCTGCTCTCATATAGAACCCAAGACTTCCAGCCCAGGGATGGCACCACACACAAGGGGCCCTACCCCCTTGATCACCAATTGAAAAAATGCTCCACAGCTGGGTCTCATGGAGGCACTTCCTCAACTGAAACTCCCTTCTCTGTGATAACTGCAGCCTGTGTCAAATTGACACACAAAACTAGCCAGTACACTCTCCTTATCTTTTTTGATCACTTTAGGGGGCAAGTTGATTTTATTTGATATTAGAATGGCTACTCCAGCTTTTTTCTTGGGACCATTGACTTGGAGAATTGTTTTCCCGCCTTTTATTCTGAGGTAGTATCTGTCTTTGTCACTCAGGTAGGTTTCCTGTATGCAATAAAATGTTTGGTCCTGTTTATGTACCCAATCTGATAGTCTATATGTTTTTATTGGGGGATTGAGTCCATTGATATTAATAGATATTAAGGAAAAGTAATTGTGGCTTCCTGTTATTTTTGTTGTTAGAGTTGGAATTCTGTTCATGTGGCTATCTTCTTTTAGTTTTGTTGAAAGATTACACTTTTGCTTTTTCAGAGATATAGTTCCCCTCCTTGTGTTGGAGTTTTCCATTTATTACCCTTTGAAGGGCTGGATTTGTGGAAATATATTGTGTGAATTTGGTTTTGTCATGGAATACTTTGGTTTCTCTATCTATGGTGATTGAGAGTTTTGCTGGGTATAGTAGTCTGGGCTGGCATTTGTGTTCTGTTAGGGTCTGTATGACATCTGCCCAGGATCTTCTAGCTTTCATAGTCTCTGGTGAGAAGTCTGGTGTAATTCTGATAGGCCTGCCTTTATATGTTACTTGACCTTTTCCCCTTACTGCTTTTAGTACTCATTCTTTGTTTTGTGCATTTGATGCTTTGACTATTATGTGGCAGGAGGAATTTCTTTTCTGGTCCAGTCTATTTGGAGTTCTATAGGCTTCTTGTATGTTCATGGGCATCTCTTTCTTTAGGTTAGGGAAGTTTTCTTCTATAATTTTGTTGAAGATATTTACTGGCCCATTACCTTGGGAGTCTTTACTCTCTTCTATACCTATTATCCTTAGGTTTGGTCTTCTAATTGTGTCCTGGATTTCCTGGATGCTTTGGGTTGCGAACTTTTTGCATTTTGCATTTTCTTTGACTGTTGTGTTAATGTTTTCTATTGTATCTTCTGCCCCAGAGATTCTCTCTTCTATCTCTTGTATTCTGTTGGTGATGCTTATATCTATGTTTCCTGACTTCTTTCCTAAGATTTCTAACTCCAGAATTGTCTCTCTTTGTGATTTCTTAATTGTTTCTACTTCCATTTTTAGGTCCTGGATGGTTTTGCTCAATTCCTTCACCTGTTTGTTTGTGTTTTCCTGTAATTCCTTAAGGGATTTTTGTGTTTTCTTTAAGGGCTTCTACTTGTTTACTTGTGATCTCCTGGAATTCTTTATAGGATTTTTTTTGTTTCCTCTTTAAGGGCTTTAACCTGTTTGTGTTCTCCTGTATTTCTTTAAGGGAGTTATTCATGTCCTTCTTAAATTCTTCTAGCACCATTGTAAGATATGATTTTAGATCCAAATCTTGCTTTTCCGGTGTTTTGGGATATCCAGGACTTGCTGTGGTGGGAGTACTAGGTTCTGATGAAGCCAAGTAGTTTTGGTTTCTGTTGGTAGGAGTCTTGCATTTTTCTTTCGCCATCTGTTGATCTCTGGTGTTAGATGGTCTTGCTGTCTCTGACTTGAGCTTATTCCTCCTGTGGGTCTGTAAGCCTGTGTCAGCACTTCTGGGAGATCAGCTCTCCTCTGGTAAATCCCTGGTGCAGATGGCTGTGGATCAGTTGTCCATCCTGAGTCCTGGGGTCAGAGCATACCCTGGAGACAGGATCTCCACTTTCGGGAAAGGTGCAGAGAGGGCTGTGGGTCTGTTGTCCCTCCTAGGTGTGGTCTGAGGTAGAAAGGGTCCTGACCAGGCTGCCCTGTGACTTGTGAGGCCATGAGACCTGTACCTCCCGCTGGTCTCACCTTAGAAAGTCACCAGAGAGAAAATGGTGGATCTCACCTGAGTCCCTGGGTTAAAGCACTCCCTGAAGACAGGCTCTCCACTTGCAGGGAAGGGTCAGAGAGCTTTGCGGATCCACCAACTTCACTCCTAGGTGTAGATGGAGGTTGAGAGGATCCTGTCCCTGTCGGCCTGTGACTTGTGAGGCCTGAGCCTCCTGGCTGGTCCTGCCTTAGAAAGTCACTGGAGAGGAAATCATTCTGTTTTATTAAGTTTATGAAGTGAGTTTGTTTCTTTCATATCACAATGGAATTTTGAATTATGGTCAGTTGAAGGAGTCAATTCCCAAGACTCTCTATTTTGACAATAAAAAAAAAAAAGAAAGAAAGAAATCTCAGGCTGGGGAATTGGCTCACTGTATAAAATGCTCCCCACAAAACCAAGAGGATTGGGTTCCAACCCCTAGAACTCATTCAAGCCCAAGTTTTGTTGCTTGAGTCTACAATCCCAGTGTATCTACTACAAGGTGGGAGGTGGAGACTGCTGGGAATTCTACGGACTAACCACTGGGTTCTGACTCAAAGGATAGAGTCAGAGAAGCCAATATTAAGGTAGAAATTAATATATTAGAGGATGTGTTTTTTTACCTATGTGAGTGTTGTCTTCTAAATAGCGAATGCCAGGCCCTGATAATTCAGTCTTCCCTGTTATGGCAATGCTGATCACCATGGACCTCCATATTTGGCAACCTGCTCTTGTGAGATGCCCACAGGGACAGTGTCTAATGCCTACTTTTTTCAGACACCACCACTTCAACAGGAAAGATCTGGGCTGTACATTATATCCATTCATTCCCACTCACTCAGTAATAAAGGAGACATAGCTTCATCCATGAAGGGTTGGGACTATCAGAGTACATAGTGGGAAACAGCTACCTAAGACTTCTTATGTTAACCTCCAAAGAAGCAAAAATAATAGACTGCAGAGCAATCTCTGGCAGTTTGACTTGATCCAGAAGGAACTTTGACGTCCCAGAGGTAACCAAACAACCTTCTTTGCCCATTCACCCACTATATTTTGCATGGCAGGCACAGAAATGCAGGGAGTACAACTACCCCATCTTGTGTGCACAAGTATATACTCACAAAATGCCACCCAGAAGAAAACAGGGCACATCAACACTGTTCATCAAGAAATTTGCTCCAGGTAAAAATTCTATGAATTCTTTCCCGTGAACTTTCTTTGCTAGCTTACCTCTAAAGGCTGCTTAAGAAGCAGAATACCAACAAAGCAGAAGGCATGGTGGAGCCAAGAGAGAATAGTGCTGTGTGGCAGGGAATGTTACATAAGGTAAAGGCACTGGAGAGGCGCAGGAGCTCACTTCAAGGCTTGACGGGGCATATTGAGGGCTTTGCTTTCCATCCCGAATGCAGAGACAATGTTAAGTGAAGAGTAGCTTGATCAAAGTTTCACTCTCAGTGACCTTGGTCCAATCATGACTCCAGGACCTGTATCAATGAGCTGTCACAGTTCAAGGTCCTACTCTGCAAAGGAAAGATGGAAGGCAAATACTTTGGACATATTTAACCAACACCAGCTTTTTCTAAACTGTTTTTAAGGTTCTATATTATCTTGAAACGGCTTTTTAAAAAGTCCAAATTGGATGACAAATTCAGCTAGAGGAGATGTCCCCTAACTATGTCACAGAAGACAACCTTACAAAACTTTGAGGACTTGAAACAAATTTTCCTCCATATCCGATGTGTGTTTCAGGTTGCGACAAACTTCAGGTGTATGCTAAAAAAATAGATGTGATCTTTAGAAAAATTAAATAT
Organism: Montemys delectorum; assembly: GCA_019843815.1. Lineage (NCBI taxonomy): Eukaryota > Metazoa > Chordata > Mammalia > Rodentia > Muridae > Montemys > Montemys delectorum. The sequence goes on from JADRCD010144833.1 coordinate 21,960, forward strand.
AGTGTGATGGTTGATTGTAATTGTAAACAG
>JADRCD010144834.1:4804-19472 GCA_019843815.1 Montemys delectorum
CTCTCTCTCTCTCTCTCTCTCTCTCTCTCTCTCTGTGTGTGTGTGTGTGTGTGTGTGTGTGTGACAGTTTGCAGTTTGCAGTTTGCAAATGTTGGTTCTCTTCTTCTACCATGTGGATCCCAGGGATCATGTTCAGGTCATCAGGCTCAACAGCAAAGTGACTTTCCTTGTTGAGCTGCTTCACTGGCCCAAAATCTTTCCCAGAGTTCACAAGTAGATGAATGGAAGCTGCCTCTCTCTCAGACTGCAGGCAAGTACCCAGATATAATAGCAGTTATCACCGCACAAACATTTGATCATAGTTAGCTTCAGTTGTCATCTTGACAACTTAGGTTGAGGAAACCTCGGTTGAGAATTTGCCTTCACTAGACTGGCCTGTGGCTAGCTAGGTCTGTGAGGTATTTCTTAGTTGCTAATTAGAGACAGCCAGGCCTCAGCTTCAGCACCAGTCAGCAGGAGGGACCAAAAGGGACTCCAGGAGAAGTTCTCAGCTGTGCCTCTCTTAGTGAAGTGAAGATCGGCAAAGACTCAAGGCCAGCAAGTGTGGCACAGCTAACTTTATAACGAGCCAGCTCTACCTACGTCACTGTTCACCGAGTCCCTTTTATAATCTCACCAAGCATCACGTGTCCTCCTCGAGTTTTGCCTCAGCACTTACTTCTGTCTCAGCTGACATCACTCTGCCAACTGGTCCCAGTCCACAGAAGTGGCAAGAAACTGCAGCACGCCACCCGATGTGCTGGTCCATTCTTTGGTGCATTTCTCTCTATGGAGTCCTGATGAGTGGAGCTGAGTTATGCATGGTAAGGTGTACCAATATGTGGGAGTCATTATCAAAGAACTCATCACGTGTCCTTTCACGTGCTTGCTTTAGCAGAACATTCTTTTCCTGTGTCTGCTTCAGCAAAACGTTTCTTCATAAGTGTGCCTTAGCCTTTCACGTGTGTCCACTTCAGGAAAACATGTGTTCACCCCAGCAAAACGCCATCCAACACAAGTGACTTTCCAAAGAACCCTTAAGTCTGGGATATATAAGAAAGCATGCTGAGGGAGCTGGAGAGATGGCTCAGCATTTAAGAACACTGGCTGCTCTTCCAGAGGTCCTGAGTTCAATTCCCAGCAACCATGGTGGCTCATGACCATCTTTAATGTAATCTGCTGCCTTCTTCTGGCATGCTGGTGTCCATGCAGACAGAGCACTCATATACATAAAATAAATAATCTTTAAAAAAGAAAAGCAGGCTAAGCGCAGCAGTAAAGCAGTGAGCAGTGGTTCGTGGTCTCTGCTGCTTTCCGTTCCTGCCTCCAGCTTCCTGCCCTGAGCTCCTGTCGTGACCACACCCTCGGTAACGAGTGTGGGGGTTATAAGCGAAACAACCCCTTTCCTCTCCAAGCTGGTGTTTATCACAGCAGGAGAAGCCAACTAACGCAATCCAGTGCATTGGACGAGAGGGAGACAGAGGCAGGGCAAGTGTTCCACAGTTATCATAAACAGGCATACCAAGCATCCTACCTTCTCACTCCGCCTTTGAATGGCAACCTTCAAAAGACATGGTGGTGTCAGGCTCGTTGGCATAGGCCTATCATTCCAGCTAGTCAGAGGATGATACAGTGGATTGAAAGTTCAAGGTCTGCTTGGGTTGAAGAGCAAGTTCAAAGCCAACCTTGGCAACTTAGTGAATGCCTGGCTCAAAATTAAAAAAAAAAAAATTTTTTTTATTTATATATTTATTTTTGTTTTTTTTTCCAGACAAGGTTTCTCTGCGTAGGTTTGGTTGTCCTGGAACTCATTCTGTAGACCAGGCTGATCTTGAACTCACAGAGATCTACCAGTCTCTCCTTCCTTAGTGCTGAGATCAAAGGCACAGACTACCACTGTGCACAGCTAAAAAATATTTTTAAAAGAAAGGGGAAAAAAAGGCTGGAAATATAGCTCACTGGTACAATGCCTGTTTACCATTCAATCTTTACTACTGCACACACAGGAACACACACAGTAGATAAATGTATTACAAATTAAAGGAGCTGGAGATGTGGATTGTTGAGAGCACCAGTTAATCCTGCAGAGGAGCAAGTGTGATACTAAGCACCCATATGGGGCTCACAAGTATCTGCAACTCCAGTTGTAGAGAATCTGATGCCATCTTCATACACTAGGCATGCATGTGGTACTCAGACATCCATGCAGGCAAACCACTCATGCATGTATGTGTATATCTATGTCTATATCTATGTGTCTTGTCCTTTATAAGGATTGCCTTGATCATGGTGTCTCTTTACAACAATGGAAACCTTAACTAAGACATATATAAACATTTTAGAAAGAAAACAAAACCAAGAATTAAAAATCACATTAAAATGTCCCTTCCCCTGGCCGGGCTGTGGTGGCGCACACCTTTAATCCCAGCACTTGGGAGGCAGAGGCAGGTGGCCAGGCCAGGGCCTCTGAGTTCGAGGCCAGCCTGGTCTACAGAGTGAGTTCCAGGACAGCCAAGGCTACACAGAGAAACCTTGTCTCGAGAAAAAAAAAAAAAAAAAAAAAAGTCCCTTCCCTGAATCCTCAGCTTCATGGATCACTCTGGCCTTCGGTAAACATTTTTAGGACTTCCTCCCCAGACAAATGTTAGTATGCCTTTGGCCAGACCTATACTCCACTACACAGAGAGAGGAGGTCCCCAATTTACAAGTGAACAGGTGAGAAGAAAACCTTGAGACTGAAGATCAGGAAAACAGCTATTTATTCCAAAACAAAAACCAACACCCCACCCCCAGCCAAGTGCCAGCGCCTTCTGCTGTCCTCACCCGGAAGTTGAAGGTGAGTCCAGCACTGGGAGGAAGAGTGGGGAGGGGAGTAAGAATAGGGGTTCAGAGGCGTGGAGGAACCTCTGGTGTGGCACTTTGAGCTTGTCTCTGACACCCCCTCTGCAGCCCCCATCCAGAGGGGGCTTTCCCGCAGGGCTGGGTATTTGTGTTTATTGGGAAGCAGGGGGCGTTGGGGAGGGGAAGACTCAGAAGGCCAGGTCCCAGCTCTGGAAGCATCGTGGTGATGGTGGGGGATGAGCAGAACAGGGCCTGCTGGCCCACCCTCAAGACCTCTCCCCACTATGGCTTTATTGAAATAAGAGGTCAAGACTTCAGGGTCAGGCAGGTGGAGGGTTGAGGCTGGGATGAGGACAGATCCCAGGAAGGAATTCAGGTTTGGGGAGGGATGGAGGGATGGAGGGAAGGAGAGAACGGCAAACAAAAGCTGAAAGCTCCTGAACTTCTCCAATGCTTGGGGGCCGAAGAAAGCTGTGTTCCGTGGGAGTGTTAAGCACGCTTGAAGGGAGGCCCTAGAATGGATGGGGAGCCCACGGAGACTGAAAACCTGGTGCTGGAGTTTAGGAAGATTGGTGCTAACCTCCTACTTTCCTCAGCATGGTGAGAGCCTGGCACCATCTGTCCCATCCAGGCTCTGGGCAAGAAGGAATGGCCACAGAGGCCAATATTTGGTGGGGGAGGGAGACATAAAAGGAAGAGGGCGACCCAGAAGAGGGAGAAGAGCCCCCCTCCTTGCCTTAGGGGCTGGGAGGGGGGCATGTAGCCCTTTAAGAGTGGGGAATGGCCGCCCCCCTGAAACATGGCTATATGTACAGAGAACTGGGTGTGGCAGGAAAAGATTGTGCACTGGGTGTTAGGGACTACCTGAAGTCCCTGGGTACTCCCTGGTATGTTAGGGAAAGGGGCAAAGGAGCACCCTTGGCCTTTTCAGGTGAAGGTCGCAGGGGCCATTGCTCTCAGATATACATACTCCAGGAATAGGCCAGCAGGTGGTTTATCAGCTGTGGCATCTCCCACATCCTCTCTAAAGAGAGGTTGGTCCAAGCTCTGATCCTCGTTGGGAGCAAGTAACAGGGATGGAGTGGGGTAGGGCAGTGATGCCATCTAAGGGCTGGGAAGCTCCCCCTCTGTTGCTGTTGTGGAGAGGTCACCGAGATGACCCTGTCACCGATCAGATGATTGGTCAAGGGACAGTGGTAATCCAAGAAGGGCTTGGATGCACTCGCCAGTGAGTGGAAGGAGGCTGGCCAAGGCCAAGTCTGTAGGTGAAGCTGATCCAGGTATCTATTCGGATCAGGAGTGAGGCAGTGACACACTAAGAAGGGCCAGAGTGGGGTGACATTATCAGAGGGAGACAGCTGGCTCCACCCTAGTCCATTGGAGGGAATGGGAAATGGCCTATTGTGCTGGTTCCCCTGAAGGGAGGAACTGTAAATGCCATGAGACCCCAGAGGACAATTGAAATATAGCCTGTCACAGCATTTTGACCCTAAGATGGTGGATCCTGGCAGATGGCACACAATGTCATAGGTCCTGGAAGATGAGGGCACACAGTTTTACATGGATTCTGGGAGTGGATGATGGCACCATGGCTGAAGTGCACTCTGGGAAATGATGACATTATTTGCTGTCATGGGTCCAGGGAGGTGATGACAACCGTTGTTATGGTAGTCTCCAGAGAAAATGATATCACTGGATTTCAGAGACCTTAAGTCATGGAGACCCTGGGGTTAAAGTGAGCCCTGGGAAATGGAGACACCATTAGCTATTCTGGCTGCTTGGAAGTGATGGCACCATGCTTACAGTAAATTCTGATGAGTTGTGACGGGTCCAGGGTGGTGACAGAATGATGGTTTTCATGGATTCTCATTGTATATGATACTTGTGACATTATTAGATGGATTCTGGGATGTGATGATGCATGGTTGCAAGAATCCAGGGACACCACAGTTGGAGTGGATTTTATGAAGTGGTCACATCATAGCTGTGGTGGCTACTGAGACATGAAGACATGGTTAAAGTGGATCCTGGAAGGTGACAGTGCAGTCATGAGCAATCACAAGAAACACTGGCTCTATCGGTCCTAACAAGTCCTGGTAGAGAGTGCCACCAGGAGGCATAATGGATTTTTGGAAAGTCAGGACTTCATTGTCCATGGTACAGCCTGGGAGACAAGGACACCATGCTTTTACTGGTTCCCGAGAGATGAGGACAGCATGGTTCTGATGGATCCTGGGAGATGGTGAGGACTGTGTGTATGGTTGTGATTGCTGGGACGTGATGCGGAGAGCATGTTGTGAAGGATTCTGGGAAGCAATGAGGACATGTTTGTGGTGGATCCTGGGACAGCATGATGACGTGTTGTTTGGACCCTGGGCAATGATGACACCATGGTTGGGAGGAATCTTGGGAGGCAATGATGACGCCATTAACGGTGATAATGCCTGGAAAATGATATGGTAATTGAGGTGAGTCTTATGGAATTCTGGGAGATGACACAGTCCACATTGGACCCCAACTGCTATGCCATCATGAAAGGAGGACACTGGGTGGCATTGATGATGTCATTGGCAAGGTCAGCAGCACATATACCCTAACCCTCCCCCCCCAATAGAGATGGGGACTCTGTTGAGAGAGTTGATGTCTTTAGATATGGCAGAAAAAAGTGATGCCAGCCTTTGGCTCACCTATGAGTCCTAGGACTTCAGAAGCCTCATGGATCAAAGTGGCTTTGGAGCTGAAGCTCATCCATGGGTGCCACCCCCAAGGCCTAGCCTTCCATTAGAGGGCTAGTAGACATCCTGTTGGGTATGGCCCTGGGGTCAGGGGAAGAAAGAAGCCATGGGGCTTAGCTACAGGGAAGTAAGATAAGGACTCTGATGATGCAATCATTATGCAGTCACTACTATTGGTCATCATCTAGAGTGGGGACCACCTCTGAGAAGGAGACACTCTTTGATGATGTCCAAGCAACGGAAGGCATCATCACCAGCATCCCATCACCAGCATCCCATCACCAGCATCCCAGACAGATCTCTTAGCATCCCTAGTGCTGATACCCTCACATCACATCTCAGGACAGGGTACTTTCTCTGGCCTCTTCCCAGGTGGCCTTGGGCTACACGTGCCCAACTTTCTCACGACATGGCACAGCAATAGAGGTGTCTCCTGGTGTCATTTCCAAGTGGGTGGCAACTGGTGGTCACACCACAGAAGGGCCTCACCCTGGAGAAGTCCCAGGAACAGGTGGTCATTTCTGGTAATGACATCCCATGAGGCGGCACAGTCCCTGTGATGGCGCCATTGGGCAAGGCACCTATTCTGGTGATGGCATCCCAGGAGGGAGGCAAAGTCCTGTGATAGTATTGTGGAAAGGAGGCCCAATCAATCGTTAGTGAGGACATAATTGGCTGGGCATGGTCCACTGCGATGTGTCCCAGGAAAATGGCTTTTCTGTAGTGGTGGCATCATGGAATGGAGGCATCCATCTTCTCCATGGCAGAGAAACATTTTTCCTGTGGTGATAATTGCAGGAGGCCTTGGTGCTCAGTCAGGATGATGTCGACAAGTCTCAAGAAGTATTGTCTCAAGAAGCCTTGTCTCTGTAGTGACACTGCAGGAAGAAACTTTTGTTTCTAGGGATGATGGGATGGGACAAGGCATTGTCTGTAGTGACATCCCAGGGAAGGAGTTTCTGTGGTGATGTCATGCACAATGGACAAGCCTCTAGTGATGACCTCATAGGTAGGAGGTTTAGTCCCTGCAAACAACATCATAAAACACAGATATATTTGCTAGCAATGACCTCATGTACAGGCCTCCCTCCTCTGGGATGGCATCATGGGAGGGAGGCCTTGGTTCAAACAGTGACAAAGGAGGAGGAGATCTCATCTACTGTAACATCCCAAAAGGAGGCGTGGTCTCCGTCCAAGGGCCCATCTCATCTCAGACCCTTGGTGTGTATGATAAGCCTGTGATGGAGATCTGGGCTGGGAGAAGGGGGCCTCAGAAGCCACAGCCCCCAGCACTCCACCCGGCCTCAGACAGTCACTTCGTTCTTGCTGGCAGTGCGCAGGTGCTGGGGCAAGTGGTGCCCAGGGATGAACTGCAGCTGCTCCAGGGTGCCCTGGCGCTGGAAGGGTGGCCTGCGGGCCAGTGTGCCCCCACCCCCGCCCGCATCAGACATCCAGGCTGGCTGAGGAGAACCATGAAGGGCGTGGTGATGGTGGGCATGCAGGCCCGACGGGGGCAACCCATGCAGGGGTGTGGGCGGGCCCCCAGGCCCCAGCAGCAGGTTGGAGTGTGAGGCAGCCAGGCTGGCCCGGGTCGTGGGATCTGGGGGCAGTGCAGGACTTCGTGGGGGTGACAGCAGGTGCTCACGACTCTGGCGAAGCGCCTCGGGTGAGGACAGCAGCAGGTGTTCCTGAGACACCAAGCGCGCTCGAGGCAACGTGAACTCATAGCGGGAAGCTCGGCCACCATCGCCCAGCAGGTGCTCCTGGGACATAACCCGTCGGGGGTTGGGTGCTGGTGCCAGGCCTAGCTCCTCAGGGCCACCCCAGCCATCCATGCGGTAGCCACCGCCAGTGCCAGGCCGCCGGAGTGCATGCAAGGGCAGCGTTCCACGCGGCATCTCCAGTTGTCTGCGCTTCAGGTAGGCTTCATCCAGATCTTTCTCAGCTGAGGGAGAAAAGACAGAAAGATCCCTTGACAACCTAGGGCCTTCCCCTCTAGTCTCCTTACCAAAATCCCAGGCAGCACCCGGGAGACCTGAAAGTTTGATCTACAAAAGTCACCAAGTGGGGCTGGAGAGATGGCTCAGCCGGTAAGAGCACTGACTGCTTTTCCAGAAGTCCTGGGTTCAATTTCCCGCAACCATATGATGGCTCACAACCATCTGTGATGAGATCTGACACCCTCTTCTGGTGTCTACAGTGCACTTACACGTAACAATAGATAAATCTTTGGGCCAGGTGAGCAGAGGTCCTGAGTTCAATTCCTAGCAACCACATGGTGGCTCACAGCCATCTGTACAGCTACGGTGTAGTCACACACATTAAATAAATCTTTTTTTTTTTTTTTTTAAAGTCACCAATCTAAGCAGGGCATGGTGGTTCACACCTGCGATCCCAATACTAGGGAAGCCGGAACAGGAGGGTCACCATGGGTTTGAGGTCAGTCTGGGCTACATAGTTAGTTCCAGGATAATGTGAGTTACAAAGCAAGTCTCTGTCTCAGAAAAGCAAAATTAAACACAAATAAACAAAACAACCCTCCCAAACCCGATCCAACCCAAAATATCTAAGATAATATGGAACCAACCGGGAAAAAAGCTGGTAAGAAGAATGAAACCTTTTGTGCCTCCCATCACCACCACTCGCTGTCCATGGTACTGAACGAACCCCCCACCCCCACCCCCAAGGCCATTGGCTGAGTTGGCTGAGTTCCCCTTCCCCGGCTTACTCACCCAGTCTCTTGAGGGAAGAGTATCGATTCAGTTCTGACTTCACTGCAGCCTCATAGGATGGGGGAAGATGAGAGAGGTTGTGGAAGGATCGAGAGCAGGACAGCGTAGAGTAGTGTAGGGAGGGGCTGGGCGGTGGCATAGCACGCCAGTCTGTGGCAGGGGGAAGACCCAGTCAGTGCAGCCCTCCTCTCTCAGACCCAGGTGTCCAGACCCTAGCCCTCCTCCTTCAGACCCATGGACCAGAGCCCAGGCCTCCCCATCAGACCCAGGGTTCCATACCCTTTCTTCAAGCTAGAAGGTCCAGATTCCATCCCTCCCTCAGATACAGGAGTCCCAATGTTACCCCTCCACCCAGGATCCAACTGATCTTTGCCCTTGTCCCTCAGACCCAAGAGTTTGGACCCCAGCTTTCTTCCCTCAGACTCCAGTCTATGCTCCCACCGTCTTCCCTTAGACCTAGGATTTCAGACCCCAACCCCTCCTCCCACAGCCACAGGGGTGAAGATCCCAACCCTCCTTTTTCAAACTCAGGGGAATCTAAGATTTCAGGCTCCAGCCCTCCTCCTTCAGAGGCCTACGGTTTGGGAGGTGAGGATCTGGAGTTCTAGCCTGTGACAGCTTCAACCTTTAGGAGCCCCTCCTTCCCCATCACATTGGACAGGATTGTGTTGAGGATGAAATCCCATTTCAGGTCGGGGACCGCTGGCATTTGTCAGCACCCACTGAATCCTGGCCTCAGCTGGGGATGCATTCCACGCATCTTCCCAAAACTTGACAGGAAGGAGATCCACCACTTCCGGTGTCCTCTCGAGGACACTTGCAGCTGCCTTGGTGGGGCCAGCCCCACGTGAGCACCGGCTCACGGGGGTCTGACTGGGGCTCCACCCAGCACCAGGCTGGGGCAACCCACAGTGGGGCACGAGGACCCCCGACTCCCAGGGCGCCTCGGCCCTCTGCGTACCCAGTGTGGCGGCGTGGTGCTTGGGGCTGTTGACGTTGTAGTGCAGGTTATCTGAGGGACCGAGAAGGGAGGTGACGTCACTGTCATCGCCATCCCAGCAGGCACTCTAGCCTGGAAGGGTGTCACTTCTGGCTCTCCGTTCAGTACAGCCCCCACCCCCTCATTAGGGCTCCACAGGTTGACTTATTCTATTGGCCCCTTTGGGGAAACAGAGGAAGGGTGCTCATGATCTTGATTGAGGAGTGAGATGTCCCTCTTCCACATTCACCCCAATACCCAAGCCAGAAGTCTGGCGGTCTCCATATCACCTCTTTCCTTCTTGCCACTCAAGCCTGGTGGCCCCTCCTGACCCCGCACCTCTGCCTTGCCTGGTACCCTCCCTCTGAATCACTAAATATGCCCTTTTTTGTCATCTTCCCAGTACATATTAAGGTGAGAAGCCCATCCCAGTGGCTGTTCTCCGCAGCCCCCAGCACTCAGATGATACCTTCCATGGCTCAGTATCCCCTACAGGAAAAGTGGAGCATGGGGGTGGTGCCTGAGGCTAGCCACAGGGCCTTAGCACATTCTGCAATGCTAGTCTCACTGCCTTGAATCTCTGCCTTTTCCCATTTGAATGAAATCTCTTTCAGGATCTAGCTTGAGGCTTCACACAGGGGGTCATGCCTGCAACCCTAGCACACGGGAGGCTGAGGCAGGTGATCTCTGTGTTCGAGGCCAGCCTGGTCTACAGAGTGAGTTCCAGTACAGCCAGGGCTACACAGAGAAACCCTGTCTTGGGAAGAAAGGAAGAAAGAAAGAAAGAAAGAAAGAAAGAAAGAAAGAAAGAAAGAAAGGAGAAAGGAAGGAGGGAAGGAGAAAGAAAGGAAGAGAGATTAAAGCCTGACACTGTGGCACAAGCCTGTAATCTGCAGTACTTGAGAAGGCGTTTCAGTAGTTCAAGCTCAACTACATAGTTTGAAGCCCAGCCTGAGACCTGATCTGAAAACAAAAACGAAAAAACAAAAACAAGGCAAATCCCACAAAGACCTAGTTTGAACGTCCCCTTATTATTACCATTGAAAATCATCAAAAAAGCTGGGCGGTGGTGGTGCACACCTTTAATCCCAGCACTTGGGAGGCAGAGGCAGGGGGATTTCTGAGTTCGAGGACAGCCAGGGCTACACAGAGAAACTCTGTCTCAAAACAAACAAACAAAAAATTAAAAAAAAAAAGAAAGAAAAGAAAAGAAAATCATTTCCTCTGCCAGCCCTGACCCAGTTCAGGCCCTCTTCTATTATTGCATATGGGCCTCCTGAACCTCTCTCCTCTCAGCTCTTCTTTTAACATAGCTTGCAGATTCCAGAACATGGGTTTTTTGTTGTTGGTGTTGTTGTTGGTGTTGTTTGCTTGTTTGTTTCTGGACAGGATCCCAGTGTGTACTGGCTGGCCTGGAAGTCACTGAGATCCGCCTTTCTCTGCCTCCCAGGCGCTGGAGGTTAGAGGCACAAGCCACCAAGCCTGGCTTCCTTCTAATCTTTTGCTAGGTTGGAGATAGAAGCCAGGGTCCTATGCATGCTAAGTAAGCACCCTAACACCAAAGTACATCCCCAGGCCTTACTGTTGGATTTTAGGCAAGCGGACCCATGAGCTCACCTCCAGCTCCTCACGGATGAATTTATCCCTGAGCTGCATAGCTACCCCTTGGTTTTCTTTCTTTCTTATTCTTTTTCCTTCCTCCCTCCTTCGTTCTTTCTTTCTCTTTCTTTCTTTCTTTCTTCCTCCTCCTCCTCTTTTTTTTTTTTTTTTTGAGACAGGGTTTCTTCGTGTGGCCCTGGCTCTCCTGGAACTCTTTAGACTAGGCTGGTCTTGAAGTCACAAATCTGCCTTCTTCTGCCTCCTGACTGCTGGGATTAAACTTGTGAGCTCCTACTGCCCAGGATCTCTTTGGTTTTCTGGGACAGGATCTTGCTTTAACCCAGGCTGACATCTAACTCTTGATCTTCTTACCTCAGCCTTCATTCAGAGTTTTGGGATTAAAGCTGTGTGCATCACCATCTATCTATCTTCCACTCATGTCTGTCTGCTCCCTGATCAAAGCACCTCAGTGCTTTCCCATTGAGTTCAGACAGAGAACCCGAACTTAGCCTGAAGGAGTTTCAAACGCTAAGCTGTCTGTGGTCTCAGGTCTGAGAGCCTCATAAGCTCGTCTCAGCCACCCAGAGTTCCTGCAGCTGAAGTTGCTCTTCTCTCTGGGAAAAGCACCCACATGCCACTCCCCCATTTCCTGGCTCAAATAAGACCAGAACTTTTCCTGCCTGCTATGACCATGGGGAGTTCTCTTAGGATGAGAAGGATGCGTGTTGAAAGAAGAAACGTTCACAGCTGATAGATGGAGACTGGAATGGGATCGGGGCATCAGGGTTGAAGAGTGTCACATGGGGAGGACAGAGCCACAGGAATGAGGGCATGGCCAGAGATGAGGCACCATGTCACTTGCACTCACCGAGGTTGGAGGGCTTCATGGTGTTGTAAAGGTTCTTGGGCGTCCTTGGGGGCATGCTGTCTGGGCCTCCCAGCCCTGGGGTCAGAGAACTGCTTCTGGCCCGGTCCGGGCGGGTTGCAGGTCCTGCTTGATGCCTGAGAATATCCACCAGAGCTCTAAAAATGGCAGATGGATGGGTGGGTAGTCAGGGACTAGGATGGGAGGGAGATGGGTAAGGGTCCAGGACTCTTTCTCCCTATCTTGTTCTTTAGTGTATCCACAGTGCAGAGATGTGGTCTAGTTTTGGCTATGTACCTTCTAATGTCAACCTTTCTAGGCCACGAATTTCTTGCTTGATGAATTCCTTCAGGAACCCCTTCTGTGGTCTCTCCACAGCCACCTGTGTGGCCTTGCCCCACCATGAGCTAAGACCTTATAACGGTTCCTTGGGCAGCCTTCCTGGTTGCAACAAAAGATGTCCTACTTGTTCACTTAGGCAGACCTTTCTGAACATTTTCCTCCTTGCAATCTTAAACAACAGACCACCTCAATACATTGCAGATCAGGTCACTGCTCAGCCCGTTTCCCACCTGGAAATCCCAGCCGCTCCCTCCTAGTCTGCAGCTGTAGTCCTTGCTTCTTGTCTGCCCTCATATATGCCTCAGAGGTGTTTTGCTTGCTTATATCTATCTCTAGTGGCTCTCCATAACACACAGAAGAAATGCAGCCCGCCTGCTCTTCCTCAGACACTCTGTAGGAACAGGACGCCTCCCCAGTGTCGCAGTTTCCCTCTGCCTAGAGTGACTCTCACACAGACACCTGAATGGCTCTGCCTCTTATTTCCTCCAGGGTCATGCTCAGACAGACCCTTTCTTATCTTCAACTAAACCCCTCAACTAAATCCCTCCCCAAACCAACACTCCTTCTGTTAACTTTTTACATTGGTTTGTTTACTTCACAGCACTTGTCGATATCTAGAGTTATGTTGCATATAAGCTTGTTGCATATTGCTCACCACAAATATTTAATGAGCGCTCACTCAGGCGAGGACTCGACATGAATCAGCTCAGTTAATCTCCTTTACAATCCAAATAAACAGGGGTCAAGTCTTAGCCCTACTGCCTATGCGGGGACGAGTGTCCAGTACCATACAGATCACAGGCAGAATCCTTGGACTTAGGAAAACAGGCTTGCCGGGCGGTGGTGGCGCACGCCTTTAATCCCAGCACTTGGGAGGCAGAGGCAGGCGGATTTCTGAGTTCGAGGCCAGCCTGGTCTACAGAGTGAACTCCAGGACAGCCAGGGCTACACAGAGAAACCCTGTCTCGTAACACCAAAAAAAAAAAAAAAAAAAAAAAAAAAAAAAAAAAAAAAAAAAAAAAGAAAAAAAAAAAAAAAGAAAAGAAAAGAAAAGGAAAGCAGGCTTATCCAGAAAGGCAAGACTTTTTCTCTATTCTGTATCCCTAGCTCCTGGGGCACAGAAAGTGCATAAGAAATACTGATTGAATGAACGAACTCTCCATACCAACTCCTTTCTACAGCCAGGTCCTTTTATCGCTTCTGTCATTGGGCTCCAGTTACTTCCCACAACTAACTTGGACCTCAGCCATCCGTGTGGCCACGCCTCAACAGGTTCCTTGTTCGGAAGAGCAGGCCCCGCCCCGCCCCCCCTCCCGCCAAGCCACCCCTTTTGCCCGGACCGCACCCCTCAAGCCGGTTGACCGCTCACAGAGTAAGCTGCCCCTTAAACAGTTGCTCCACCTCCCAGCACCAAGGAACCGCCTCCATCGGATTGTCTGTTCCCCAGTGCCCGGCTCCAGGGTCCCTCCTGTCCCTTCAGCTCCAGCTCACACTTACCTGGGCACGTTGATCTCCCGGTGCGCCCTGGGTGCACGTGACGCCTTGCTGAAGGCCACTTTGGCACCGACGCCCACCGCCAGGGCGAAACTGATGACTCCGCACACCACGTAGGCTGTGCTGCCCCCTGGGCCCTCTCCCCCACGTCCCCCAGCGCCCCCGGCCCGGCCCCCTTCCAGCCACCCTGCCTGGCCCGGCCCTGGTCCCCCACCCGCACCCCCAGCGCCCCCGGCGCCTCCAGCCAGCGGCGGGGGCGTGGTGGCCCAGCGTGGCGTGTCGTAGTTGGAGCAGGAGGCCTGCGCCAGGCGCATGTGGCGGTGCTCACAGCAGAAACGGTAGTGGCAGGTGCCACAGCAGAAGCGGTAGGAGCCGGTGCTGCAGTTGAAGGTGGCGTCGTACTGGCCCATGACATCGTAGTAGCCGTGGCAGAGCTCGGCCGGAGGGGGCGCCCGTGCCGCTGCGCCCGTGCCACCTGCGGGGCTGGTCTTGGTGGCGTTGGCGCCGGTACCTGTCGCGCTCCCGCCGCCCGCCAGAGCCCCGGTCAGGCGCCGCAGGTGCGCGAGTAGCGCGGGCAGCGGGCCCGGGGCCACTGCGCTTGTGTCGTTGGATGGGCGCGCGCCCGCCGGGTCCGCGGCGGAGGCTAGCAGCGCCACGGTCCCGAGCAGCAGCAGGGCCGGCATGGTGCACACCGGAACGCCAGGCTGCAGGTCCGGGAGCCGATTTGCAACGGCGGGAGGAGAAGGCAAAGGGAGAGACGAGAGAGGGGCTCAGTGGAAGAAAAGAAAGGATAGGTGGGGACGGAGGAGGGGCATACAGAAGTTTTTACGAAGGGAGAACTTCACAGAGAAGGAAGGTGTGAAGGCAGAAGGCAGAGGGGGTAATTGAGGAAGATGTGTGGGAGGGGGGTGAGCCGCAGCCAAAGACCCGAGGAGCCCAGGAAGGAGGGAAAGAGGAGGAAGGGGAGGAAGGAGGAGGAGGAAGAGGGAAGAAAGGAGGGGTAGGGAAGAGAGATGTGAGGTGTGGGGTAGCCGAGTAGTAGGGGAGGGAAGAGAAGAAAGGAGAGGAGAAGAGAGGAGAGAAAGGAGGGAAAGGGGAGGGG
>JADRCD010144835.1:0-41965 GCA_019843815.1 Montemys delectorum
AAATTTGCATTCACTTGGGAGATTTTAAAGGTAAGTGTACACAAACTTTGAGTCCAAGCTCCAGAACACCGTGGATTCCAGAATTCATAAAGGGTCCTATTCTGCTTTGCAACAATTGTTGGTGCTTAGTGCCAGTAAACACAGACTATGACAACTCCTACATGGATATTTAATAATATAATTCTCCTCAGAGCCTGACAGTTTATGCCTGTAAACTGAACACTCAGACGGCTGCTACAGGAGGATTCTCCCAGAAAGAAGGCTATCCTATGATGCATCATGAGTTCTGGGTTAGCCTGGAATACAGAGTGAGGACACAATTCAAAAACAATTTAATTATTAAAATTTCCTGACTAACTAAATTATATATGTTATTGAGTTTCATGTATATTTAATCTCTCCTAAATATCAAATGATATGTAGAAATATAGAGCTTATATGCCATATGTTTTTATTTGATTTAATAAATTACTCCAGATGAATTTATCCTAGGCACTATTATCCACTTTGATAATATAAAGATTAATATATTTTAAATACAGAAACCCTAAGTTAGAAGTAATTCTAGAACCCATAAGGGAAATGATTAATAGTCAAGAAGTTCACACACTAAATGTAGAAATAAGGCCATAGTGAAACTGCCCACACATGTTGTATGAATAGTTAAGGAAATTTTCATCAGAGAAGCAAGACCTGTGACCTATTTTAATGGATGGGTAGGAGTTTTCCAGGTTAACAAGGATGGGCCAAAGCAGAATGAACAGTACATTTAACCGCAAAAGTCCAAGGATAGATCAGCTTTCCGAGAAAGCTAGTGATTTTCAGACCCTCACCTCCTATCAACAGCTCCAGCTCAGGCACAGTTGCCGAGGGATCAGCCCACCAGTTCAACTCCTGCTTAGCCATCTCTGCACATGTGCCTACTGCTCCTGTATTCACACAGCACACTGCAAGGCTAGCATCCCAGAGGGAACTGGCTTATCGAGGATGAGGATTCAGCTCCAGAAATGACAGGAGCCTTTGGTAGTTTTTGTAAAGAAATTCCCTTTAACAGACCTGCTTGTTTTCTTCTACAAAGTCATAAGCCCTTTATGAATCTGGCTGGTTTTGGACAAAAGCCTATGCATTCGGAAACACAAAGAATGATCTAAAAAGAATCAAGAGAGAGTGTTAGCCATCTATCTTCTCTAGAGCATATGCCTATTCTTTTGTTTAAGCCACTCCAAATGAATTAAGTGTTTAGTGTATTACATGCCTTCTAGAACTTTCAAGACAGAGTCTGGAGGGACTACACCCCATAACAGGAACTTTCAAGACATACTCTAGAGGGAGTACACCCCATTAGAGTGGACATGAAATCTTAACATCACCGTGTCTCTAGATGTGTTCTACACAAAGCTTGTGATTCTCAAAGTTATCATTCAGCAAAGCCACCATATTTCTGGGTCTTAGTTCATATGGAATAACTAGCAAGATAATGGGACTATCAAAGAAATCTTTATGCTCTGGATTTGGAGTGATTTGGAAACTGCAAATCATTCTAAGCAGGGTCTTTGAAAACGCAACACATAGTTCATGCATATTCCTCAAATTTACCTTGATAAGCAACTACCAAGCTCTGCAGTTACATGAACAGACACATTTTCATCTTGCTCCTGGAGATTCACATTTTATTATTATTGATTAGTACTGATAAATATCTCAGAGAGATCAGCATAGATTTACCATGATTCGTGATTACTGGAAATTTCCTCAAGTTGACATGGAGAACTGCACCCCAAAGGGAAACCCCTGCTCATTCATTCCCTGAGAGGATGTAATGGAGCTCTTACATCCACATCAAAGATGAAAGGAGCAGCTGGGCAGTGGTGGTGCACACCTTTAATCCCAGCACTTGGGAGGCAGAGGCAGGTGGATTTCTGAGTTCGAAGCCAGCCTGGTCTACAGAATGAGTTCCAGGGCAGCCGGAGCTACCCAGAGAAACCCTGTCTCAAAACAAAACCAAACAAAACAAAACAAAACAAACAAAACAAAACAAAACAAAACGATGAAAGGAGGAAGACTGTGGGAGTGGTATAACTCTACCACCACGTGGCTAAACTCGGTGGTCACAAAACAAAGCAAGAAGACATAAGTATTGGAAATAGATCCTTAGGGAACAGGGATGGGAGTTAGGGGAGCATAATCAGAAAGCATAAAATACAAGTATAAAATTATAAAATATCAAATCTGCTTAAGTTTGTAAAAGGAGGCAGAAATGCCAGTTCTCAGCTTTAAGCTATTATGGACTCCTCAATTTCACACCATCCCTCCTATGGGAACTATCATTTAGACTGATTATTTGTCTTTCCCTCTCAAGTCTTTCTCAGAAATAGCCTTTACACCACCACTTTCTCTGGCCATGCTTGCCTGCTTACCTGCCCACTCCAGTTCCTCTGTGATCTAATCTACCCTGTGCAGGAGGAATGCTCCTGAAAATACCAATGCCTTTCATGCTGAACAATCACTCATGAACCATTGTCCAGAACTCAGTTGGGCCAGGTTGGCCAAAAAATGAGCAAATCAGGTAAATGTAAGGAAATGGAGAATAGCTGAGCTACTCTAAGGAAGGTTAGCTCAAGTTTATTGGTCTTGTATTGAGTTATATAGTTTTGCTGTGAAACCATATTTAAATTTTTTTTAATTTCCTAATTTTTCAAAATCATTTAGAACATTCAAAATACATAGATGTTTGTGGTTTATATGTAGCTAAATGTGGAAACCAGGTTGCCAGCAATGAACTAAGCTTTATGTCTTGGACTATTGGATGTTGCTTAGATTTCAGCACAGTGTAAAATCAACCGCCAGCATCTGTTTCAATACTTCTCCCTCCCCTGACTTTATTACTTGACCCCAGTTTCTTGACGCATAGATCCTGATAAAATGGTATCAAGTGAAACTAACAAAATATGACTTAAATGTTTTCTGTCTTATCATATAGGCTGTGTACTTTGTCTAAATATAGTAAAATATTAATTAAATAAAATTCATTTTAAATAAAATATCTACATCTTCAGCCCCCTCTTATTGATGATAGCTGAAGGTTTTATTATAATCCATCAACACTGTTCATTACATTATTTAGAAACTAGATTTTAAAATTTAGAAATGTATGTCTAAAATATTAAGAAGGAAAATAAATAAATAAACTTTATTTGGTCAGGAAATAAACCCAGGCTGATGAGTGTGGGCGGTAATGTCAGATGCAAAACAATCCCCATGGTAACACATTGCATAAAAACATTTTGTTCAAACCAGGATGCCTTGCTGTGCTTTGTAGTTCCCTGCCAAACCCTCCTTTGCTGCTATGCAGATGGTCAGCCTTTCTGCTAGGAAGGCCCTCTTCTCCTCAGGAGAAAAGTTCTGCAATTGCTGAAACCCCAGATGTCAGGCTCATCTCAAGCCCTCAGGAACAAACTGAGGCTCTGGTTGTTCTTTGGGCCAGGAACACCTCCCCAGACCTTGACTCACAAGTTATTATAGTATCCCAGTATCCCAAGCATTTTTGAAATCTCATCCTGAGGTCTTCAGCATGGGGCTCATTTTGAAGTATACTTTACACAGTAAAAGTCCCCAAATTATTGTCATGAACTTTACTCCAGATACTAACAAGATTATACCCTCTAGGTGCCCTCAAGTCAAACTGCCAAACCTCCAAATGTATGGCCATATGCCAAACTTTCCCACACTGCTGAGAGAGAGTGACAGAGATGGGGGGGGGGGCGGGAGGAAAGAGAAGAGAGGAGAGAATCAGTATAAAAGCAAACACATGTGAGTTAAAAATAAATGTGTTATTTGGCTCTGCTCCGGCATGAATGAGGTAAATAAGTTACATACAGGCATCTGCCTGTGAGCTCCCTAAGAGCTTCCGTGTACAGAGTGCTCCAGCTGGGGAGAGTGGGAGTTTGTTTTGTACAATTAAGAAGTTCTCTGCTAAGGCAGTATATTGCCAGTGTTCTCATCAGACAGAAATAAATGGCCCCCAGGCATTGCAGCTGATGAGGAGTATATTGACTCAGCTCTTCTGGGTTTGCTGATGTCAGAATGTCTTGTTCTACAGAATGGATATGTACAATCTTTGTCAACTGCGATGTATCAAGTGTTCTTCAGTGCTGTCTGGTGAGGCATACTACTGGCCTTAACCATGAGATCAGCCATACCCAGTTAGTTATGAGAGCCCATCATGGACATGTGAACTGATGTCTTTGTCTCCTCCACTGGACCCTGATCACCTAGAATATAAGTTCTCTTGCCAGCTACTTGCATGCCATTCCTTCCTAATTACACATGGTTCTGTGTCACAGAGAAAGATTCAAGTGTATATATTGAGAAAGGATATGGGAGGAGACCCCATCTATGTGACTGTGTGAAAACCAACATCCATGCTGTGTGCCGATCTTCCAGGGGAGGTGATTGGGCTCACTCATATTCCTGCTCATAAACCCTTATCCATGCTCTGGAACTAAGCTCAAGGTGGACTCTGGTGACATCCGTCAGTGCTTCGTAGTTGAGGCCATATCAGGAGGGGTTAAATGTTGTTTATGTTTCCCCAAGAAGAACAAGAAATTCTGTGAAGCAATCTAAACAGACATAATAAGGTCACAGTATTGTTCCCTGTGGGAGTTACCTGTTCTTGGCTTTATTCTGTAGCTAAAACATATGTCCTGCCCTAAGAGTCAGGGGATTTGTTGGCAATAAAAATTAAGAGGAGGAGAAGGAGGGGGAGGAAGAGGAGGGGAGGAAGTGGAGGAGGAGGAGGAGGAGGAGGAGGAGGAGGAGGAGGAGGAGGAGGAGGAGGAGGAGGAGGAGGAGGAGGAAGTGGAGGAGAAATGTGAAGACAAGGAAGTAGAGTTCACTTTCTGAGAGAGAAGTAAGGAGTGAAAGGAATAGGGTGGGTGAGATGTACCCCAGGGTGTAGACTTTATGACTGAGCATTTGCCAAAAGCTCATTTGTGGAAACTTTAACTGTATGCCTGATTTCTAAAAGGAGCTTCAAGGGAGCAGGACTCTGCCCACAGGAATGGAATTGTAGCTCTCTAAGGGGCCCAGTCTTCCTTCAGTGTGCTGGTGAACTGTGTTAGGATACAGCAGATGGCAGCACAAGGAGTGGCCTCTTCAGGCACCAAACCTGGCATTACCTTGATCTTGCACTTCTTGGATTTCAGAACTGTGAGAGATCTGTTATTTGCAAAGTGTTCTAAGTGTTTTGTTATAATAGGCCAAAGAGATTATGATGAGTGTATGGTACTAAAAAAGTATAGGCAGCTAAGTAGTCTGTGTGAATATCTGAGGTTCTCCAAGAGTGTGTGATACAGTGATAAGAGAGAGGAGCATGTAAGAAATAGGAAGTGAGGACTGGGGAGACATATTGATGAACAGGTAAAGAACATTTGCTGTTTGTCTTAGTCAGAGCTTCTATTCCCTTCTATTCCTGCACAAACATCATGACCCAGAAGCAAATTGGGGAGGAAATGATTTATTCAGCTTACACTTCCACATTGCTGTTCATCACCAAAGGAACTCAGGACTGGAATGCAAGCAAGGTGAGGAAGCAGGAGCTGATGCAGAGGCCATGGAGGGATGTTCTTTATTGGCTTGCTTCCCCTGGCTTGCTCAGCTTGCTTTCTTATAGAACCCAAGAAGACCAGCCCAGGGATGGCAATACCCAAAATGGGCCCTACCCCTTGATCACTAATTGAGAAAATGCCATACAGCTGGATCTCATGGAGGCATTTCCTGAGGCTCCTTTCTCTGTGATAACTCCAGCATGTGTCAAGTTGACACATAAAACCAGCCCGTACAAAGGATCAAAATTCGGTTCCCAGAACCCACATAGGGTTATTCATTCTGGCCTGCCTGAGCACAGCACCCGAATGCATGCACACACACTCCCCAGATACATATAAACACACTTTTAAAACGAATAAATAAAGTACTTAATATAAATAAATAAGAAATAGTGGCCTGCCTCATTTCTTATTCAAGGTTACCCCTCTTGGAAAAGAGGCATGAATGCCATCTTCTACAGCCAGCCCTGTGGCTTGGGTCATTATGTGTGTGTTTGCATTTGTAGCTCAAAAACACAAACCATGTATCTGTTCAAGTTCCTAAGAATCCTTGTTGAATTAGATAGACAAGGCTTACGAGACTCTTCAGTTCTGAGCATTGGAAATCATCTCTATGAGAAGAATTTGTATCAGCTAGGATGGCCATTCCTTCCACACAGCCCCACCTCCAAAGAAAGCTAGAGAGAAAGAAGGAATCACACTGTCTACTTCCAGCTCTATTTCAAAGAAGATGAAGCTGTGGGCCCAAGGAGGCTACAGCGTTGCCCAAATATGGGCTCTGGCCTATTTGTCATGAAAATTGAGTCAGCTTCATCTCTTTGTACTACAGTTTCCTCACTTTATAGCCAACCTATGATAAGAATGACTATTCCCCAAAGTTCTGTGAAATTGTAGTTATAGTAGAGTATGGCATACAGTGAATGCCGGACACACACTATTATCTCATTTCCCCGTGCTATGATGAGCTCAATAACACAGGGTTTCATTTCTTATATACTCTTCTAGCCCTCCCTTACTCAGATTTCATAACAGTAATTCTCTCTTCAATTATTTACTAATTTGATTATTGTTTATAGCTTCTTATTCATATACAGTATGACTTCATGGGGTGAAATTTATTTTGTGCAGATATATGAAATCATGTCATTAATTACCACAGCACAGAATAGAAAATAAGCTACCCTTTCTGACTGTTATTTGGAAATTAACACAGTGCATGTTCCTCTATGGTTGAATACTCTGCAATTAAAATAATGTGATTATTTCCTAAGAACAATTTCCATAAAAAGTTATTTGAAGAAAATGCCCATTCTATAGTATTCTTAGAAGTGAACCTTTATCTCACTTGAACCATAGGTACTCATGTTTTTAAAATTGTGTTTATTTGTTGGTTGCTTGGTTCATTTGGAGAAATTTTCCTTCTGTAGCTGAGGCTGGCCTGAGACTCACATGTAGACCCTGGAAATCATGATGATCTTGTCTGTTTCCCAGGCACTGTGCAGGCATATATTGTGATGCTATGTTGGAGAAAAATTTGTGACAGCCATTTTCCAACCCTCATAAGCCACCATGAGACGTCAAAAGGACTGTCAAGAAACTTCTTGATTCTCGTTAGCCTTAAAGCATGGCTCCTTATTTTTGGATCCCTGCTAGTTTGTAGTTAATGTTAAGGCAGAATCCGAACTGTTTTGAAAATGGTTAAATGCAGAAGGATGCTCTCATGGCTCCCTTCACAGACTCCCCTTCTTTCTAAAAGCTTTCCTGAGACCTGGGGTTTTGATCATTGAGCTCTGATTGCTAAGATTGGCTTCAAAATGTCCAGTTGTGGCAAAGAAATTGGTTCTTTAACCATAAGTAAAATTGACTTTGATTTTGTAACTTGCCCTTGCCCTTTGGAGAACATTAAACTGCTACAAAATCAAGGGACCCCAGTGTGTACACAGTGTCGTGACTCAAACCCAAGTGGCCACAAGGGAAGGCTGCTGCATAAAGCCCTAGCAATCTCTACTTTTACTCCACTGAGGTGTTACATCTTTTTGAGAGCTAGTTACGTCCATAGTTCTCATTAGTTTGATGAATGGTATAATTCTAATAGAGGCCACCACCTGACATTTGGGGAAAAAGTACATGGCAGGTAATTTTTTAAAATACTGAACCTGTCCCCTTAGCCCCATTCCAATCCCCATAGAAAGAGTGACAACTACAGAGGGGACTCCTCAGAGAAGACAGCCTGACAGCCTCTCCCCTCCCTCCCCAGTTCAATTAAAAAGATGGCCTGACTTTGGGGAGAAACTGAAGCAAGGCAGTGAAAGGCTGTTCACAATCTCCACACAGTATCACAGCCACCACTTTAAACTCTGCATCTCCTGTCAATTAAACAGGTCCTGCTTCCAGCAGAATATTGGGCTAAGAGAATGCCGTCGTCTCTGCTAGGTTTCCCGGTTGTCTTTCCAATTAGACAAACAATGAGGTGTGAAAATAGGCCAGTTTCAAACTTTTTAAATGTCAAACTAAAATGTATATAAAGAAGTTTCTGGAGTTTCCAAGCTGGCTTTGGACTGCACCAATGAGATTTCCCCTTGCTTCCTTCCGACTTAAACCGTTTTTGAGAGTTCTTGCCCTTGGTGGCTCTTGTCTCTCTGGCCATCCCTGAGTGTCACTGAGATATCAGGGTCTTTTATTCCCAGAACACAAAGAAGGTACACAACCCACCATGGGTTATAGGTCATTTGAAATGAAAGTGCTAAAATCACCTTGTTTGCCCCATTTCAGGATTCTGGAGGTAATGTCCCCAGCACGTCCTCTCCTACTGTCCTGAAGTAAAGTGATGTATCTAGCACTCTCCCTATCCAGCCGCAGGTTTCGTTTGCTTCTTCACACTTATCTTGCTCATTTGGATTTTTACTCTGGTGTTCTAGTTCTGCATCAGAGCCTGTTTCCTCCCAAGATTAGAAAGCCCATGTTTACATCCTGTAGGACAGGCCTCTGTATGTTCCTCAGTCACAGCAGCATTACCTCAGCCAAGAGTCTCTACAGAAGCCAGCAGGGCAGGTGTGTCCTCTAATCAGAGTGTGTATCCTAATGGGCAGCATTAAACCATACTTGATATGTGCATCTGGTGGACAGCCAAGGCATTCTGCAGTTGTTTTCTCTCTTTAAAAAACATGACAAATAATTTCATTAAAAAAGTTTGAAAAATAGCAGTATTGTGCTGGGTTTCAGAAAATTCAATAACCCTGCATCTCACAAATGACAACAGTGTCATTTCATATTTAGTTTGGCAGCATAATTCAGTATTCTAGAATATTATATCTTATTGCTTACAAAGCATCAGTCTATAAATACTGCAGCACTGTGTCCTGAGTTACCAGAGGGTTATGGTGGGTGTAGAGTGACCACAAAGTTAGACACATCCTAGAATTCAAATGGCAGACTTACTTCACCTTGGAGGGTATCTGATGATGTATAAAATCGCTCCATGCTATGAGTAATAGAGATAGAACAACACTTTTAGTTTTTTATTTTACATGAAATTTCTAATGATGCTATGAGTAAAATGCATTCAAGAAAGAGTGACATAAAAATTGAAAGACACACTTATTGCTGTAGACCAAAATAAAGTTAGTAGATATTACGAAAAATTTTATTACCTATAATAATATTTTTCCATTTTTAAACACATTCCTATGTGGTTTTCTCTTTGGTTAAGTTCTAAAGCTCAAGGGGCCTGAATGACTCCTCAGAACAAATAGTCCATCTTCTTTTTCAGGGAAGCAGGCACTGAAAGATAAATGCTATCCATAACTGCTCTGTGGTGCATCTCGAATTGAGCAAAGGGAAAAGGACTCATTTCTTTTCACAAGAGTCACCAGGGGCTGGGCTTCTGTAACCTTTCATTTCACTCTGCTCTGCCCTCTAAGGAGTCAGACTGGTTGCTGTCTGGCTCCCAAAATGACAACAGGAGGACCTAGAGAAGTGTGCAGAGGGAAGGAAGGACAGAGCTTTGTGGTTAGTGGTGTGTCTGTTAGTTTTCTCGTTACCTTGTCAAATATCCAAAATATAAAATAAAATAAATCAGTATATGGAAGGAAGGGTTTGCCTTTGCTCCTAGTTGAAGATTCAGTTCCTGTGAGGAGGAAGGCTTGGCCGGAGAAGCATCTACCTGCTTAGCTCACTCTGCATCTGTACCCAGGCAGCTGAGAGATTAATTCTGCAGCTGAACTTAATTCTGTCATGTCTCTTTTTGATTTAGTCTGGGGCAAAAACCCATGGGGTGCTGCTGCCCACATTCAGAGTGCATCTTCCCATCTTGACAATGAATATTAACCATTACAAATGGCAACTTCCTGTGGAATTTCTCAAGAAGCAAATGCCTGCAATAAATCACAGAATGGAAACCAGCAATCAGATGCAGAGTAGAATTCATATAATTTTGATTTATTCCTAAATTCAATGTTGTCTTTACTGCCTCTCACAGTCTCAGCTTCTTCAATCAAATGAGAGAGTACTAGTGACTATTTCAAAACAATTTAGGGAGAGTCTTGAAGCTTCATTCCATGTCTTTTAAGAATAGCTGGAAGCTGTTACAGTTATTTAAAAAATGAAACAGATAAAAATCCCTAAACTAGGTGGTGGTGGGGGGCTGAAACATTACCTGGGAAAGGGTCTAACAGCAAGGACTATAGCCCTATGGTGTGGGATGCTAAGTGTGGTGTGTATGTTCATGTTGGTCCTGTTAAGTGTGTGTTTTGTTTGTATTCTGAAGATGAGGAACCCCAGGCATTGAGAAATTGCTTATGTCTAGAATAGTTCCTCAGAGCCAAGAGTTTATACTGACTGCACAGTGTTTTGTCCCCAGTTGCAAAGATATTTATACAAATTGTTGAAAAGGATAGTATATGAGGAAATATTTGTTAGTCAACACAAGATTTGATACAGTTCTATTCATTGAATGAACTAAATCTAAGTGCGTGTTACATATTTCAAAGCTATTCCTTGAATGCTACAATTATCATCACTAATCCATGTCTCTGCCCAATGGAGACACCCTGTTTTCTGAGCATGAGATAAGGTTGAAGATTAACTACATAAGCAGAAGAGTAGTCATGTTTGTTTACCTCACTAAGAATTTCTCAGTGACCCTTCAGATGTTTTAGATGAGGGATGAGTACTGTGTTGACTGTTGGGCAGAGTGGACCATTCCAGGTCTGACCCTTACAGGTTCCTCAGATTCCTCATGCAAGTGGAGACATCTGTCCCTACTTCAAAGCAACCAACCATGTGAAAATTTTAAAAGCATACTCTTTATGTCATCAAAACAAAGCGATCAGCTGGTATTGTCCATCATCACTGGCTAACGGACCAGATAAATGTCCTAACCAGTTGATCTCATTTAAACCCTTGCTCTTTCCACTGTGTGGTTACACAGGACTTGACAGTTAGGATCCTATAAAGAAACAGAGCAAGTTGGGCCTGCATATATTCAGAAAAATTCTTGCTGATTTAGCATGTGACTGTAGAGACTGGCTTCTGGCTGGCTGGAGATTTTAGGAGAGTTCCTGCACTTGTCAGAGCTCCTTCACTTGTCAGCCGCTCAGAGTCAGCAGCTCACAGATCCACTAAGTTCTCTCTAGAGCAGGGTGTCAGTCTCTTGTTCTGGTCAGACTTTCATGTGACCAGCGTGGGAAGCATGTGTGTTATTCAAAATCTACCCATGTGATTTTCATCCAGCACACTCTTCTAGAAACATCTGAACTATTCCACAAAACATGTAGGCTCCAAAACCCAGCTGAGCTGAGCTAGCAAATTAACTATTGCAAGTTTGCTGCTGGTGCCAGGGTATGCATGATCTTCTAAATTCCCTAGTGCTTCTTAGAGCTCATTCCATGTATTTTAGTAGGATACACATTCTTCAACTAAGCTGTGAATACACAATCATTTGTCTTTCAATACAACATAAAAGAAAGACAAAGCCTTTGTTGTCCTATATAAAATAAGAAAGACATGTGTTACTGAGGAGAGAGTTTCTATCCCTCTAAAGGTCTTCAGCACAGAGTGAACTACTGGAAATGTATTCTTTAGTTGGGCTATGTAAAGGTTCTGAGTTTTAACATTGTGTAATTATGTGATGATTGTGAATGTCTTTGAATGATATAGAGGCAAATCCCTAACAAACATTCTGTTTAATGATATTTTATGCATTGTGCATGATCCAGTGAATGTTGACACAGTGTTCCGTGGGTGTCTTAAATCAGGCATTATAGAGAAGCTCAACACAGATGCTTCTAAAAGCCTTCCCTAAAGCAAGCGCTTCCAGGAATTACATTTACAGAAAAGAGAAATCTACTCTGGAGATAATACACATAATCACATTTGCAAAAAATGGAGAAGCCTCATTACATTCTTGTTTGGTATCTTTTTACATCATCACCTGCAGCTAAATTCTGCTGCTTTTTTTTTTCTAATATCAGTATGGATAAATCTCCAGTAAGAATCTCAGAATAGCAGCCTTATTCTGCAGACTCTAATTATGTAACTCGAGCTTCAGAGTTTCCTTCAAAGAACAATGCAGGGTTCTAGGAATGTTGCAGAGGATACATTATGAAGAACCTCCCCAAATATATTGTCTTTGAGAATAGATGTTTTACAGAAATGTGGATGGAGTTTCCGTTTTGAGAAAAGTTTAAATGCTATGGTTGAAATCAAATCCTCTGAATATTTTCTAATAATACAGTAAGTTCTGTTAAAGTAGCAGCCTGTGCGGCCACGTCACAGTCATTTCCTTCTGTGGGAGACCGAGTGTGCTTCTTTCATTTTGTTTCCCATGATTTTAATTATTACTCTTCTTTGGGTTCATTTGGACTTAATGGCAGATTGTGAAATATTGTCATAGCCAAGTCACTCTCTTTCTCACCCAATTACATGTTCCTTTTTCAGTCTTCTCTAGTGTTTTCTGTGTTTCTTCCATCCATCAGATGGACATCTAACCACAGTGTAGTCTGTTAAATACACATCTGTCTGTAGTATTTCACCTTTCAAAAACTGCTTAGAGAGCCACCAGAGTTGTTTTGGATAATAAGTAATTATAAAGATTTCAAATTCGTTTTAATTTTTAGTTGTTTTTGTTAACAGTTTGCATTTTCTCCAACCCTATTACAGAATACCAAATCAATTTTACATTTGCTATTGAAAATATATTATTATCGAAACCAATTTTAATTCTACCTCAGCCTTTATTGAATCTTTTTAATAAAACATTGCCCTTTAAATTCAAGATTAAATCTTGTTTGATTAATTTTAAGCCATTTTCCAAGCTATTTGTACAAATTGCATGATATCTTTTCACTTGATATTCTATCTCATCTGAGAATTTAATTAATGTCTTTAACAGACCAAATGCATGCCATATGTGCAGACACTTAACACAGTAGAGTTGAGGACCCTAAGAGCAAAACAAAACCACTCATACTCACTATCATAAACTCTCAGTATTACTTTCTATTTCCCACAGAACTTCCCACAGAACATGACCTCAGTTCTTCCCACCAGACTCCTCAGTTTCCTGGCAGATAAATGTTCTTCCTTTACTGAAAGCTAAGATGTCTTTATTAGTACAGCAATGTTTGCATAGCAGCAGCAGCAGCAGCAGCAGGAGCAACAGGAGCAGCAGCAGGAGCAGCAGCAGCAGCAGCCGCCGCCGCAGCAGCATTAGAAGAGAGTGCACATTCTTCTATAGAAATAGTTTATTTAGTTTTATTATTAATTCTCAAGAGTCTGTAGCCCTCTGTTTCCTACACACTTACATTTTAACAATAATTTACACTGCATTTGGCCTCTGTGTGTTCTTTTTTTCTCCAAGTTGTGTTTCTCCTGGATTATTATTATTTGTGCCATGCAAATTTATTAGTTAGAAATTTAGGATATTTCTTAAAAGCATATACTTAAGCTCTTCTTAATGACATACTTTTCACAGCATATTGTTTAAATATATACTCCTTTTAGGGGAGAAGAGAAAAAAATAGATCCTATAAATTGACAAATTTTCATCAATGCACTTCATGTCATGTGAAGAAACAGGGCATTATCTAGACCTTAAAATCTTTAGAAGAATAAACACCATCAGCCTTATCCATCAGACATGGGAAACGTTCTTATTTTAGAACGCTAGAGAGACTCTGAAGTCCTCTTACTTTTAGGAAATGCTTCTCATTGATGTATCAGAGACAAGAGGGAAGCTAGATTGGTACCAGTTATAACTAAATGGATGCTTAATTTTGAGTGATTCACAACCCAGTATCTTTCCCATGACACTGTTTTACAGTTTCAATAATGTTACCTAAAGATGGAACGTTGCAGTTGTTTATGGAGTAAAAGCTAGAGTGAAGCTTATTTGATGAGAAGAGGTAGCTACACTCATCTGTAAATATTCAGATAAGATGTAGAATGTAGAAAGAAATTATGATGGTCTAGCAAACCAGCCATAATAGATTCTATCCTATGGCTCATGGCTTCACTAGCTCTGGGTCATTGTCTAAGTTTCCAGTGCAAGGCATGACTTCCCTCCTGTTGAGTGGGCCTTAAGTCCATTAGAGAGCTATTGGTTACTATCCACATGTGAATGCCACTATTGCATTTTATGGATGTCTTGACATGATGGCAACTGTTGTGATTTGAATCTGGATAGCACTGTTTAACTGCTTTCCTCCCTTGGCAGTTTACATCATACTTTATGAAGCCATGGAAGACAGACCTCAAGAAGGAAACTTTTGGGTCAGACTTGGCTCAGTTCACTCATAACCTGTGTCCTAAGTGGGAATTGTCTTCAGCAATAAGGACTTATGGTCAATCCTTGAGAGGCAACTAAGAGAAATAGCCTTAGTCTATAGTGTTTGGGGGATCACTTGGACCACCCTGGTCAAAAATGACGTTTCTGATGCCTGGTTCTGGTGGTTTTGTTAGTCTGTGGTTTTCATAAATGAGCATTGTCAGCCCATGTAGCATAATTACCTTTAATATATATTCTTATATGTCTTAGTTATGGTTTTACTGCTGTGAACAGGCACCATGACCAAGGCAACTCTTATAAGACCAACACTAAACTGGGGTTAGCATACAGGTTGAGAAGTTCATTCTATTACCATCAAGGTAGAAGCACTGCAGCCTCCAAGCAGGCATGGTCCAGGAGTAGCTAAGAATTCTACATCTTCATCTGGAGCAGGTAGGAGCATACTGACTTTCAGGCAGCTAATACAAGGGTATTAAAGCCCACACTCATTAGTGACACACCTACTCCAACAAGGCTACACTTCCTAATAGTGCCACCCCCTGGGCCAAGCTTATACAAACCATCACACTATATACGCATATACATATATATCCTATATAAACTTTGTGCATTGTGTATAATTTTAGGTTATATATAATATTATAGAAAACCACAACTGATATAATGCAAAGATGATTGGATTGTGAAGTGTATAGCCCCAGTAGATACATGTACTTCTATGGCTTGGGAACATCATAAAAGAGGGAGTGGAAAGATTTCAAAACCAAGAATACGGAAGCCTGGTATGAAACAGTTGCTCACAGAAATGGCTACATAAAGAAGACCCACACAGTATCAGTGAACATGCTAACTCAGAAGAGGAAACTGTCAAGTCCCATACCTAGACCAATAGCTATAAATGTCTAACAACAGGTGGATATGGAATTAGCCTCTCCTCATGCAATGGTTATCCAATACAAAGTGGTCAATCTGGAAATATACACACAAAATCAGACTCAACAGGCTGTATTAATATATTTGTCCATTTATTTGTACATATACAGTGTGTGTAACAATATTTGTAATAATAATCAAAGAGGTTAGAAATTTGAATGAGTGCCATAGGAAGGGCTACAATGGGGAAAGGGAAGTGAAAAATGATATAATTATATTTTTATTTAAAATGTAAAGTAAATAAATGAACTAAATTAAAAAGCATGCTTGTATGGTAAACATAAGGCTATTTACTCTTCTTTTCAACTTTTGCTATATTATTTTATGTGTATGGGTGTTTGTCTCCACATGCATCTATGTATCTGTGGAGGCCAGAGGGGTATTTTAGCCCCTGGAACTAGAGTTACAGGTGATTTTGAGTCACATTGTGAATACTAGGAATCAAAACTTGGCTCTCTAGAAGAACAGCCACCATTCTTAATGCCTGAGCCATCTCTTCAGACCCGCAAGTCACTCTTCATGAACATAAATGGTTAGTAGGGTATTGGAGCCAATCATTATTACAATAGAAAATTATCTGACTAAACTCTTCTTGGTTTTAAGATTAAAGAATAAGGCTGAAAGGAAATACTGTGCCAATGTTTAAATGCCAAGAATTAAAGTCCAGGAGACCTCGGATCCTCTTCCTAGCTGGGCCACCATGAACCTCTCCTATCTCAAAAGGGGGATAAGAGCGATCCACTTTGCCAGATGATGGTTGGGAGCATGAGCAACTTGCTCATATTCCTGGCATGGGACCTGTTTTTTAAATTGTAGTTACCCTATATCAGTATCAGCTGTTTTGCACAAGCACTTCCCACACTAATACTGAGGGTCCTCTTGGAATTGTTAATCACAAGTTCCTTGTGAGTCAGATAGTGTCGATGGAGGACAGAAAGCAAGAGGAACACAAGAAAGCCAGAACAAGAATGAACTGAGTACAATTTAGATTTTACCAAGACAATTGTGTAGCTTCCTAGATCCCTCCCCCCTTCCACCAGGCTTTGCCCTTTTCACCAGGACCCTTCCCTTCCTCTGTCCCTCATTGTCCTCGTCCTGTCCATCATTCCTTCTTAGAAATATTGCTGGATGCAGTTATATGACCCTGAATGACACTGAGTTACCAATTCTAATTTTCCCCTCCATCTTTTCTAAGATGTGCAGTAAAAGCAACAAGCCAGGCATTCCACCATGTTATGTTTATTGTGTTCTTTGTGATGAACAACATTAAAGAGCACTATGTGTATTTTCATGTGGGCCTGAATACACATACAATGTTGCCTGAACAAGAGTGAGTTTTTCAAATAGAATTTTTAATTTTTTTAAGCTGGAAGTAATGCAACCCCCTCTCTACAGTTTTGTGTCTTGAAGTCTTGTTTTGTTTTGTCTTGTGCTATTTTGTTTTGGAACAGGATCTCATGTAATCTAGACTGGCTTCTGAGGACAGTGTAGCTGGGAATGGCTCTATTCCCCAAGTGTGTTGGGTTTGAGAAGTACACTGACAGTCCTTCACAGTCACTCTGGGTAATACCAGGAGAAATAATAATTTCCCAGTATGCATTGCTTTCTATGACTGTGTATGCAAAAGGAGAGTTTATTTAAGATAATATTGCTAAATGTTTCTTTTTGCTACCTACAAATTAATTAATGGTTCAAAGTTCATCTGAAGATGCGGATGTACTTACCTGCTATAAAATTATACAGTTTTTCCTTTTCTATGGTTTTACAGAGGAGTTATATAAGACAATGATGTAGAAAACAGCAGAATCTGAAAAATAACAAATACCAAAATAATTTATAGTACAAAATGTAAAACAGTAAGTTCATTATGTGGGCAGAATGCCCTTTAAAAGTTATATATAGAGTTAATATTCATGGTTTGGTTTTTCCACTTGAAAGTACTCAGATGGGCTGTAGCACTGACTCTATAGTTAGGAATACTTACTGCTCTTACAAAAAAAAGCCTGAGTTTTGTTACTAGTACCCACGTCGGGGCAACTCACAAGTGCTTGCATCTACATCTCCAGGGAATCTGATGCTCTCTTCTGGAATCCATTGGAACCGCCCCCCCCACACACACACATATGTATAAACTTACATGAAGGCACACACAAGTAAAGTAACTCAGAAGTCCTCATAGTATCCAATACTGGGATCCATGACATGTAAAAACTGTAAAGTATGTGCCAGACATAGATGCTAATATTGTAATATCTCACCCTCCAAATAATGTGGCAAGTTGTAACTCAAGCAAATTGTCCTGACTATGGCTATCTAACGATGAGGCCTTTATGTCTTCTTTGTCTACAATAGTGAATCTGAATATTCAGAAACCACAGAATTCAGGAAAATTCTGGAAGCAATCCCTAGCAATTACTCTTTGAATTAGCTGTCAGAGGACTAAGTGGTAAGAAGAGGAGGTTTTTTGGGGTTTTTTTGTTTTGTTTTTTTGTTTTTTGTTTTGTTTTGTTTTGTTTTTATCAGCTCTGACCCATTTGCAGTCATAGGGATAGAATCTGGGGCTTCACATTTTAAGATCAGCACTCTACCACAGAGGTAGCCAACAGTGCCCCTTTTTCCTCTTTGAATTAGAGAGATGGGGGCTTGCTGAGTTTCTCAAGCTTCCTTGGGGTTTGCTATTCATGCAGGCAGGCACTGAACCTGAAATCCTTCTACTTTACTCTTCCAAGTATTGGGAAGACAACTGTTGCCAGTATACCTAGCCTGACCCCCACTTTATGGAACTGCATACATAAAAGTAATGAGTTGAAACTAAAGGAAAAGGGATAACAGTGGCCATAATAAATGCTATGAATTAAATATATACGTATAGACACTGATAACAACTCTCTATGCCAGGGTGAGTTAGAAATA
The DNA here is from genome assembly GCA_019843815.1 of Montemys delectorum. Lineage (NCBI taxonomy): Eukaryota > Metazoa > Chordata > Mammalia > Rodentia > Muridae > Montemys > Montemys delectorum. The sequence continues at coordinate 18,238 of JADRCD010144835.1, forward strand.
TTAGTGTGAGTTCTCCCCATCCCCTCTTCCTCTGGTTCTCTACAACATGACTATTATGAGCATAAGTCTGTCTCCCAGGCCTTCATTCTGCCTGCCCTTGAGACTGGCTTTAACCAACAGAAGTAATGCTACATCAATCTCTATTTTGGTTTATAGACATCAAAGGTATCCATACATTCTTGGCTTGATCTTATCCACGTCATGAAAAAAAATAATAATATACAAACAAGTGGTCCCATTTCCACCATGACTGTAGCAGGCAGCTAGCCCCAAACCTGGCATGTAAGTGATCTGGCTAAGAAGAAAAGACACAGGGGACCCTGAATAAAGCCATCCAGCCTACTTCAGAGCTTTAAACATACAGAATTACAGAGGTGGCCACTAGCTGCAAGACAACATAGATGAGTGACTCTTCATGGTGCATTCTCTTTTACTAACAAGCATCTAATATGTCTTCTGTCTCATGAAGTCAGCACTGATTGGTAACCACTTTCACACTAACTTTGCTAGAGTAGCGCAGCAATGGCTGACATCTATATTTAGTACCATGCGGTCTGCCCCTTAAGCCCAGGTCTTGTCCTGATAGGAAGAGAATGGTTAATCACTTGCTTGTTCATGGTCAGTGTCTTCCAAAGAGGCATGCTTCATAAGGAAACAACTGCAGAATGGCTCATACAGGTGAAGATGCTGAGAAGTTTCCTGGCCTACCACCTGCAGTTGGAGACCCAGCAAAACAAGTGTCATAATACTTCCTGTGATGTATTCTATGTGAATGTCCTTCATATGCTCAGATATTTGAATACTTGGTCCTCAGTTAGTGGAACTGTTTGGAAAGGGGTAGGAGATATGGCCTTGTTGGTGAGGAGGAGTTATGTTGCTGAGGGCAGCTTTGGGTTCTTAAAAGCCTATATCATTCTCAATTAGTTCTCTCTGACTCACACATATGAATGCATATGGATTGGGAAGTGAGCTCTCGGCCTCTTCTGTATGCTGCCTGCCATGCAATAGTAGGAACAATTATCCCTCTGGAATTTTATACCAAATAAATCCTTCCTTCTATAAGATAACTTTGTCATTGTGTGTTGTCACAGTGATAGAGAAGTAGCAAATACAATGACAGAATCTGAAGACATGAGTGCCAAGGAAGCTGGTGGTTAAATCCCAGCCAGGGGACAGAAGACAAGAAAGGATACCCCAGCTCAACCAGGAAGGAAGGGGAAAGAGATATAATTCCTCCTTCCTCTGCCTTTGGCTCCAGTGTTGGGTGGGATGGACCATTCTCACATATATGTGGGAAGAACCAAGTCATTAAATGAATCTCCACATTCAAGTGCTAATCTCAACCCCAAATTCCTTCACTAACACATCCAGAAATAATGTTTAATGTGTGTCTCTCTCAGTGCTGTCACCTTAGCAGAGAACACTAAGCATGGGAGCTATAAGCAAAGGCCTGGATACATGTCTTTTCATGGCCACAACAATCTTTTTTTTTTTATATATTAAATATTTTCTTTATTTATATGTAAATTTTTCCTTTCCCAGATTCCCCTCCAAAAAACAAGCAAACAAACAAACAAAAACAACAAGAACAAACCCCTTTTGCCTCCCCCCTCCCCATGCCTGCCACCCCACCCTCTCCCACTTATTGGCCCTGGCATTCCCCTACACTGGGGCACAGAACCTTCACAAGGCTGAGGTACTTTCCTCCTATTGATGATCGAATTTGTAATCCTCTACTGTACACATGCTGCCAGAACATTCAGTCCTACCCTGTATAGTCCTTGATTGGTGGTTGGGTCCCTGGGAGCTCTGAGGGTACTAGTTAGTAATTGTTGTTCGTCCTAAGGGGCTGCAAACCCTTCAGCGCCATAGAAACTTTCTCTAACTCCTTCATTGGGGACAGTGTACTCAGTTCAATGAATGGTTGTGAGCCTCTACATCTGTATTAGTCAGGTATTGTCAGAGCCTCTCAGGAGATAGCTATATGCTTGTCCTTCCTTCAGTCTCTGCTCCATAGTTAATCTCTGCCAATCTTAATCTCTGAATCAACACAAGTCTTAGAAAGTGAATGTCAGTATCAGTGAGGGTGGTTTCATGTCCAACACAAGGCAGTTAGTCAAGCTCATACTGTGAGAGGTATGCTCAACACAGACTGAAAGCGACATGTGTATACCACACAGGCTTGTGTCTTCTATATGTTAAGCCCCATGCTTGACCTGAGATGCAGTTAGTTTAGAAATAACCTATGATTTCAGGAACATCCTTACCCTGATTCATCCACACAGGTAAGAAATCATTCCTGAGGATACAAACTAAGCCAAAACCTGGCTCAGATGCTTTGCTGGTACCAAAGTGGGAGAAACAGGGATCTGGAGGGGAATGAACACAAATTTCCAGAGAAACCTGTTAGGGTAATCCACCATAGGCAGAGAATGTGTGGATCTAGATTTCTTAGGTACTCTTTTTGAGATCAGCTACAAATCAGAACACTTAGTCTGTAGCACTGGGCCTCATTCTGCAATAAGCCAGAGTCAGAAGGTCAGAGGTTGATCAGACCATAGGGAACACGGGGAGTAGCAGATTGTGACCAGCCCAGTGGCTTTGACCATTGAGTCTGGTTTTCATGCTAGTTGCTTTCCCACTGCTCATTGAATGATGGATTTCTCCAGAAAATGAGCAGTATTTGATTTGCATTTATATTACTGGAAAATGCATAATAAACAACAATTTCTTCTTCTGCTGATCTCAACAGTCATCTGCTTTGAGGAAGTCAGGTGGACTCCTTGTTAGTTCAAATGATAAGAATACCTTCCTGTGAGTCCTCTGCTGACACATCAGCTTCTTATGAATTACCTTTGCAACTTCAGGGCCCAAGAAGTGGCTGGCTTCCTTCAGTCCTCACAAATCACTAGACACATGGTGATTTACTGATACTCCATGTTCTTAGCCTGTTATTTACAGCCAGGATAGCTTAAGTGAAGACATCCATTGATACAAGGAGAGAGAAATGAATCCCAGATGATATGGACATTTATTTTTGAAGTGCTTGTGTATAAAGTGCAGCTAATTCACACTACCAGGTCTTCTTCCATCATCAGCCCGTAGAAGGAGCTGAAAGTTCAGATGCAGCTGTGTGTATTGCTAGGCACAAGACAGAGATTCACACTAGGTAATCAAATGCTATCAGCCCATAGTCATGTGTCTGTTTATTTTATTTGCACCATGCCTGGCATGGGAGTTTCAGAAATAGCCATCCTGTTTGCATAATCATATCTTGGTTTTATGAATTACTATACTTCTTCTCTACTCTATTCACATGGTGAGCCACATGAGAGGGGACTAGCTCTTCACTGGCTCCTTGTTAATGGCCTTATCTTTACACCTATTCAGCTAACCTTCATTGAGAACCAACCAAATGTTATTGGATGCTTTGTTACAGCTTACTGGTGAGCTGGATGAAAGTTCTCCAGGGGAAAGTGATGGCTGTTTGCAGTTCTAAACTGTGGACATCAGAGCTGACCCTCACTCTGTGGGCTTTTAATTTGTTTTGACACTTGAGGTCACATCAGCTAGTACCCGAGAGAGATTCTTTTTGTAAGAGTTCATCATTTGCCCATGCACTCCCCAGCAAGAAGAATCTAGGAAAAGCCTTCTTTCAGCCGGGTGTCTCTGACGCACTGACATATGGCAGGAGGGGGTGCTCTGTCACTTTGATCATCTGCTTGTCAGCACAGAGTGCTGTGTTGATTCTGTCACTGCTGTCACCGTTCTTCCACACTATCTTGTACTCTTCCCTCTCATTCAAGCCTACTATTCAACCTGTCATCGAGTCCTGTCATTTTGCCTTTGAACTGTCTTTCAGGTCTTTCTCTCTTCTCTTTCCTCTGTGGTCGCAGTCATGGAGGCTCAGGATGGCTGCGGAGTTATTCGCATGGTGTTCTGTGGTACCAGCCTGTCTTCTACACTCATGCAAATCCAGGGATCCAAACCTTCAAGGCTCCTGCCATGCCCTCTCCTGCCACCCAGAGCCACTTGCTCCCCATCTGAGAAAATGAATTCCTGCTTGATACCCTAGTCCTTGTACACCAGGCTTTCACTTCTCTGAGAGGCCAAGCAGCATGCTCCCCTCTGCTGCATTCATTTGTTCTGTCTTTTCACCATCTCAAGAGCTCCTTTGTATTCCCTGTCTGATAGAACATGCTCCATTCCTCTACGTATTGATATAGCATGGCTCTGTGGTATCTCAGAATTCTGCCTTTGTTGAATACTTAATACCTTACTAGCACAGGTCACATGATCCTGTGAGGACTTACTTACAAAATTATGTCCTTCATTCAATAACAAGCCTTTGTCTCAGAATTTTCTTTGCCAATGTGTCAGGATAGCAAATGCACTTCCTGTTTGTAAATGTTTACCTCTGAAAGAACACAGAAGTCCTTTCTTTTCTGTATGTGGTTATGGCGATGAATGAAATTGGGAAGCATACATGACCCCAGATGAAAGATGCTTTCATTCATTCAAACTTCCATCTCATGTAAGATTTTTAGTCTCTAAAACTTTCCAGGGCAGAAGCCATATTTCATGCTTTGATTAGCAACCAGCAGAGTAAAGGTAGCCTAGTACCCGGTGAATTGAATGTCAGCCCTGGGTATGTCATATATAAATGTACTTCATTTAGGTGTGTCCCCTCAAATTCTATTCTCTTCAGGTAGGACTTTTATCATGAAAGAATGTTGGACTTTTGTCAAGACATTTTCTACATCGGGATTTTTGTCTTTAAGTCCATGTACATGATTTATTAATGCACACTGATTTGTCCATATTAAACCATTTTGCATGCCTGGGAATCAGCCATTCAAGAATGGAGAATTACCTCTATGACATGTGCATAGCCTTTTGTTTTTTCAAGCATATTGTTGACAATGCTTGCAATAGTTATCTGTGTTGTGTCTCTCTCTTAAATTATTATTAGAATAATTCTTCCTTTGGAGAAAGAGTTTGGAAGTGTCCCTTCCATGTACATGTACAGAATATTGAGTGACAAGGAGTGGGTATTATAACAGTTACATCGGCTTACTGGCAGTTCCCATTGGCTTAGAGTATGTTTCTTCCTTCTTTCCTTATATGGTGGCATCTATCATTGAAGATGAAGTATGTTTTTTTTTTGTTTTTTTTTGTCTGTCTGTTTGTTTGTTTTTTGTAGACAGCAAAAAATTGGGCCCTGTTTTCTGATTCAATTCACTGAAAAAATGAGATCATTAATATTTCAATTATTACTATAATTTCATAGTCCTGTTTTACATAGCTTCTACCTTAGCATCATTTATTTGTCCACACAATCTTCTGGGTGTACTTATTCTTAAGTATACAATATTCATTCTAGAATTCTTTGTAGGGCTGGTTTGGTAGTTATAAATTCCCATTAGCCTGTTGTTATTATAGAACAGTATTTCTCCAACCTTTAATTTTGGTATATAGCTTTGCCTGGCAAAGTAGTCTGGGTGGACATCTGTGTTCTCTCAGAATGTGAAAGTTCTGAGCTCTTCTGGATTCTGAAGTTCCCATTAACGAATTTGCTCCTGTCCTGTAGGAATGCAATTATATGTTGTGCGTGGCATCCACCTTGCTGTTGTCAACAGTCTGTCTGTTCTGCACTATTTGGTGTTTTAACTAAGGTACTTTATGAAGAATTTGTCTTCTAGCCCTACATACTTTGGGTTCTGAATGACACATGTACCTCAATAGACAGATGCACATATGTAATGCTTATTCCCCTAGACCTATGAGAAGTCTACCTAGTAGGCAGATGCACATATGCATCATTAGGCAGATTAACACATATACTCAGTATGCAGATGTGTATATATACCAACAGGGAGATGCACATATGTCCCTTAATAACCATATGTACACATATACCTCAATAGGCAGGTAAACACATGAACCTCAGTAGCCCTGTGCACATACATAATGCTTATTCCCAAGATTCTGGGCCTTCTTTCCTATGACTCAATTGATGATTCAGTCTTTGCTTCAGACTTAAATTGTCATTCTTCTAACCCCATAATTCACAGACTTTATCATTTTAGGGCATCTTAAATTTTCTATATGTTCCATTCATGGGGATATTTTAAAATTTATCATGTCTTTGAGTGATCTAATTCTTCTGCCTTGGCTTCAGAACCTGATACTCTGTCTTCTACATAATCTACTTTGCTGGTGAGATTTTTCCACTGAGTTTTTCTCTATACCACTGAAGTTTTCATTTACAACTTAATTTTAGTTTGATTTTCCTTCAGTATTTCTGTCTGTTGCTTTATCGAATTCATTTCAATCTCCTAAATTGTTCTTGTAATTTAATTCAACCATCTATCTCTATTTTCTTAGACTTCAGTTTATTCTTGTCCTCTCTAATTTTATACAGGTATTATTTCATGTCTTGTTTGGTTATTTTAATTTTCTAAACATGTTTATAACTATTCTTTTGAAATCTGTGACTTGAATATTGTCTAAGCTATTCTTGTTGGGAATAATAACTACATGATTTGTGACAGTCTTGCTTTTTCTTTCCAGGCATCTGCAATTTGATTGTTGGTTATATCTTTTGATATGAGCTTTATTATATTATATCAGAATCCCCATGTGGCATGGATGGGTAATTTGAGGCCATTCCAAAATGCTGGAGCGAGGAGAACAGATCTTTTACCAGGACACCATGGATAACCAGACAGTCTGAGCTAGGCAGTAGGCAACTTAGAGGTATTCTGAGGAACCAAAGCAAGTGGATTTCTCGCATTCCAATGTGGGAAGCAGCAGTGTGTCCTAAGACCAGTTTGAAAGAGGAAGTGTCATGTCATTGTGCCAAGGAAAGCAGTTCTCTAGCTGAGGGCAGGCACAGGATTCCTGGGTAGTGAAAGCAGAGGGTGATATTGGGTTGGGTCTCTTACCAGGATTAGCTGTATGGGCTGGGCACTACAGTAGGTTCTTCAAGACTCTCTGGTGAAGAAGGAAGACAGGGTGGGATAGCCTAGAGAGGAGGAAGGAGAGTAGACTCTCTGCTGGAAAGTTCTAGAAAAGCCAGCTGAGACTTTTCATTTTTATATGTAAATTCATCAAATCAAAGAAAACTGTAGTATGTTTTATTTTTATTACCCTATGTGATGGTTGTGAGTTTAAAGCTACATTGGAGAGCACAAACATCAACATTTAGAAATTGTCCTTAATTCATCAGGTTCCGATATCTCTAGAACTGTATACAGACTATTACAGTGGTATAATCATCTTGTTGCATCTATGGTGTGGTCTTTTAAAGAGTGAAACTTGGCTCATGTAATTATGTTTTCCCATAATACAGGATCCTTGCACATGATAAATACAAAGTCAGTGTTTATTGTGTGAGTGGCAAATTATAACAGCTAAGCGCAAAACTTGGCAGTACCAGGGACCAAAGCATAGACTGAGCATAGACCAAAGCACAGGATATGCAGGAGAAAGCTATGTCTGAAATCAGACACCTTCATGGTGTGATTTTTTTTTCCCTTCTTAAAACTTAACTGATACGTAAGTTCCTACATTGCAGAAATGTCTGTTCCTTTATCTCTGATGTTGAGAACAGGCCCAGTGCAGATGCACTATGGGCCAGGCTCCTTTGTTTCCCTTTGGGCTTCACTGCAGATGTTGTCTGTGGCTGTTTTCTTCAGCAATGGCCTAATTGAATAACTGTAACAATGATTTTATGCCCCACAGAGCTGAAAATACTTACTATTAATCACTTCAAGAAAATAATCTTCAAGTCTCGGTCAACCGATCTCTCACACCTGTAGGTTCAGTAAATGATGAATGAGATAAGAAATGAATCAGTCAGAGAAAACTCAGAAGGTACTGTATCACCCCTGCCCCGGGTGTCTTTTGTGTGTCTGGAAACGCTGAGAAATGTAGAAGCAGATGTTATCATTTCTTGATGTATAAAGGGCCAGAGCTATGGAAAAGAATTTTGCAGGTACTTTAGAGAGATTTGCATAAACCTTTCACCATGTCCTAGTGTCCTAATGATTAGCCTGGAGGGAATGATTAATTACCTTCTTGAAAGAAAAATCCCCTTTGGTAAAAGTACCTGTTAGACTACAGGTAGGGCACAGGGACTAGTCTTAGAGGGTAGTTGCCCCATAGAGGCTGATGGTTGGTGCAGTTATAGGCTGGGCTGTATTTTCCTTGACATTCCACCTTGAGGAAGATGGAAAACTCTCGAACTTTCATGAAGACTCCTTGACACAGCCCTGAGAAACAGTCTCTGAAATCTCTGACAAGCACTGAAAAGAAAGCTTCTATCGCTTCGGGTGGAAATCATCAAGGTTTGAGCTAGAGTGTAGAGAGTGTAGAGGTTAAGGCAGAAAGGGTCTTCAGAACCCTTCACCACAAAGCTAAGGGATGGTGGAACCGCACACAGCAGCCCTGATTACATACAGAGCTCTGCCTGAAATAATTGGAGTGTGATATCTCCAAGAACTGGCTGTCTGCCTCGTCAACTTGATAGGAGCTTATTGCATTGAGATTTGGAGGACTGTTGGGAGTGTAGCGAGTTTTACTTACTGGTTGGTGATGCCAGAGATTCGCTGGATCCAATAACTGTTAAACCTCAAAAGAGATGAAGATTGCAGTTTAATTTTTCAGGAAAGCCATAAGGAATTTGTGATATGACAAAACACATCTTTGGGGATTTAATACTAATTGATTTCATTTTGAATTCACCAAATTGCCAAGTAAAAAAAAAAAACCTGTGTTTAACTAACTCAGGAACAATTAATCAAAAGGAGACAGATAGAAAGAAAGAGATGAGAGAGAGAGAGGGAGAGAGAGAGCCACAAATACATTGAATCTTATTTCAATTTCACTGGGGCTCAGACCTCAGCTATCAGCAAGTAGTCGATCATGAATCGGAAAGGAGGTAAGCTATACTTACCTCACAGGGTGTCCAGCTGTGTCCATGTGTCCTTCTTTCCCTGTGAGAGGAGACATCACTGAAACATACACAGCCCCTAGCTCACTGTCCTGACTTGTCTCATCACTTGTCTGCACTCAGTTCAGTGTGCGTGGTTTGGAGGGAGACATAAACCTAACACTTATTTCCTTGAAGGAGCACAGTTCCAACTTCCGCAAATAATGGCACCATATTAGGAGAGACAGAGCTACTCTAGCTGGCAAGGAAGTGGACTCGCATGAGCAAGTTAGAAACTCAGACACTCAGTGCCTGGTGACATCAGCCTTTGTCACCAGGGAAACACAGGGAAGGTACACTGTGTCACCCAGATATGACCAACATTCCAGAGAGTAAGGAGACAGGCAAGGATGTGGAGAGCTGTGAAGGCTGAAGAGTAAACAGGAAAGGAAGGAAAAGAGGGAGAGGGAGAGAGAGGGAGAGAGAGGAGGAGGGGGAAGGAAGAGAGAGGAAGGGAGAGAGAAAAGGATGGGGAAGAGGGGAAGGGAGAGAGAGAAACCCCGATAAAGATGAGGAAACTATGTTACTGGAAAATATCAACAAACAACCTGTGTCTCAATGCACTTTGCTTCCTGGTGCTCACGCCTGAAGCCAAAATGTAGCTGTTAACTCTTCCTTCTTCCTTCATTTCCTTCCTTGATACCCCTGCAGTGTGCATCCCCAAGAAAGCAATGAAAATAGAACAAAGACTAAGAAAAAATTAAATATTGAGAATTAACAACAATCAGAGAACTAAACCCCACACACTTTGGACACAAAGACCAACAGCCTATGCTCAACTTGATGCCCAAGCCTCATGGTGGAGTCAGCAAGATTAACATGGACAAAGCAGTGGAATTTATCCTGTTTCTGTTAGCCCAAAATATTCAATTCATAGTATCTCCATTGTACTTGTTACACACTCTTTCATGGTGTCTTCTCTTAATTCCACAGGCCCCTGGATACACAGGTCTCTGCCCTGTGCCCAATGCTGAAATTTCTGGTGTGTTACAAAGCAAATGAATTCCTGCAGTAGTTGCCAGGAATAAAATGCCCATTTTGGTCTCATTTAATTAAACTTTAATTTGACTCTGTAGTTGCTTTTCTTTTCTTTTCTTTTTTTGCATCTGTATAGTTTAAGTAGAATTTCTATTTCTACCTGTGTAAGTGGCAACAAAGAGAACATGTTTTAAAATCTGTTTCTCTTTGCATTTGGTTACATAAAATTTCTGAACTGAAGAAAAAGAAGGAAAGATTCTCTCTCTCTCTCTCTCTCTCTCTCTCTCTCTCTCTCTCTCTCTCTGTGTGTGTGTGTGTGTGTGTGTGTGTGTGTGTGGGTGGGTGTGTGTGGGTGGGTGTGTGGGTGTGTGTGTGGGTGTGTGTGTGGGTGTGTGTGTGTATGTATGTGTGTGTGTATCTGTATCTTCAGATATGTTCTCTTGAAATTCATTTTTGTTTTGCATTCACTTTCTTTTCCAAGCTATGAATTAAGAACTATGTGCTGCAGAAATAACTCATGTAAAAGTGATTGCCACACAAGGGTCTGAGGTTGAGTTCTGTCCCTTCCCTAGGACATATGTACAAAGCCAGGTCTTGTGCTGAAGACTTGTAACTCCAGTGCCGAGAGGAAGCACAGGAAGGTGTTGGATGTTGCTGGCTACCAATCTTGCCAAATGGGGGAGCCCATGTTCAGTGAGAGGACCTGTCTCAGGGTGTATCTGAGAAGGAATATGTGAGGTTTAATATTGGTCTGTACATTTTACCCTAAAATCTTAAATTGAAGAAGTACTAGGTAAATGCTAGCTCTGATCATCTCTTGGATTCTGCTCCAAAACTGAATCACAGATGACAAAGAAAATATAGAAATCAGAAACTGAGTGTGATTATCCCTACAGAGTTCTGGCTCCTTTGCTGAGTGAAAGTTCAGCATGATGAAATGGCTGTGGCCTAGTGATGTGAACCCCACAGTACTATAAAAATAGTAAAATAGAAAGCTGATCATTCTCAGAGAATTCCCAACATCCTATCATGCCACGCCCTTCACAGGCCAGGTTGGGAAGGCTCCTTGAGAAGTAAAAGCCTTTCCTGTGTTCTCAGGGAATATTTCCCCCTTATTGCCTCTGTTCTATCTGTCCTTAAAATCAAATACATTGAGGCACAAAAGCATAGAGTTTTTGTTTTTGTTTGTTTTTCTCTTTTTAGTGTAACCATTGGCTATTTGCTGTATGTCACCATGCATCTCAGCCTGTGTTTTGAGAAACACTTTTCCAAAGAGAAAAGCCGGTGACAGCAAATGCTCTGGGCAGAAATAGGAGCTTTGAAGGGCGGCTTGCTCAGATCCCTGCTGATGAAAGCTGGATGTTTGCACCCTTCTTCACTGAAGGATGTTAACTGTCATCAGGGATAAAGCCTTATTTGTAGACAAATGTCCAATTAGTTTAATTGGTGTTCTCTTTACCATTATTATTATCCCTGGTCTCACTAGTGTGTCAAAGCATTCTATGAAGAGTCATTTTATTTTGACATTGAGGGGATGCAGTTACATTAGAAACCAGCTTACCCATTCTGTGTCAATGAGCAGAAATTTCAACAACTCAAAACCAATTTTACATCTTGAGATATATCCTTTTTGTAAGAATGATTGGCTGTGTGTTGTCATGTGATGTTCAATCCAAAGCTTTACGACCCTCCTTTTCACAGAGAAGTGTGGGACACCTTCCTTCCTTACTTCTGCTGTCTCCTGAAATGGGCACATCAGAAAAGAACCAACATGTCTCCTACAACAACATGCCTGGTGGAGTTTCTGGTGCTGTTAAAGCATGGAAGGCCTACTTAAGAAACTACAGCTGATTATAAAGCAAGAAAGAACAGAAGGAGGAAAGCAGAGGGAAGTTCAGATGACACATTTTCATTCAAACATTGAGGAAAGTTTGAGTAAAAAGAATGTTTAGCAGATTAGGGATGATTTTCTGGTAAGAAAGGACAACTTTTAGCTTGTAATCAAGTGCTTGCTGACAGGAGCTTGAGATAGCTGTCTCCAGAGAGGCTCTGCTAGAGACTGACAAACGTAGAGGTGGATGCTCACAGCCAACCATTGGACTGAGCATGTGGTCCCTAATGGAGGAGTCAGAGAAAAGACTGAAGGAGCTGAAGGGATTTGCAACTCCATAAGAAGAACAACAATATCAACCAATCAGACCCCCCCCCCAGAGCACCTAGGGACTAAACAACCAACCAAAGAGTACACATGGAGGGACCCATGGCTCCAGCCACATATATAGTAGAGGATGGCCTTGTTAGGCATCAATGTGAGAGGAGACCCTTGATCCTGTGAAGGCTCAATGCCCCAGAGTAGGGGAATGCCAGGACGGGGAGACAGGAGTGAGTGAATGGGTGAGGGAACACCCTCATAGAAGTGGGGGAGGGAGAAAGGATAGGGGATTTCTGCGGGGGACAGGGAAAGAGGGTAACATTTGAAATGTAAATAAATAAAATATTCAATAAAAATAACTAACAAAAGGAGACAACTTAGGAAGATACATTTCTGAATGCTGTATTCACATCATTGAGTGCACTTGTCTGAGGGAAAATTAATGAGGGGCATGAATTTGCTAAATAAATGTTATTGTTTTAAACCATTGAAAAGAAAGTTTCACCACAAGAGTTGCTGCAGTAGATAGAAGCAAGTGAGTTTGGAGAGACTCTGGAAGCAAAGACCGTGTACTACCAAACCAGCCGCCCAGAGGAAGGCAAGGGTCACCTGAAGATCTCTGTTTTCACAAAGCTGTTGGACCATAGTCTCTCCCCTGTCGTCTACTTGGTTTATGAAATTTGAGAATGTAAAGACCATTGCCTAGGAAAACACCAAATGTGAAAGAAACCATGAAGCTCATAAGAAAGGCTCATTGAGAGGTAGTCAGTCTGTGATGTGTTTAAAAACTTAAATGGGTCAATTTAAAAAGAAATATATTAACACATTAGTGTTAGACATTTGGGGGTTTTATCACTTTTTCATTTCTTCTTTCTTCTGGCATGCACTGGCTTTTTAGTGAGCACTACATGCAGAGGCAGCCCCTGGAAGTCCACAGCCACATATGGAGAAAATGGAGAGGCTAAGGGTCAGAAAGCTCATCCTGAAATTGGTTGGACTGCCAACACAGGCTCAGATTTATTCTTCTTTAGCTTAAAATTAATACTTTTCACAACTGGTCCATGCTTCTATTTCTTAAAACAATAAACATGTTTATTTGGAATAAACAAATGTTAAAATGTAAAAATATTTCACAGACATAAGAACATGACTGTAGGTGCTTCTAATGATGTGTAGTATTAGGTCAGCAAATAACATGTGAACTTACTGCTGTGTACATGCAAAGGACGGGTGCTGACTGGAGAGAGCCTTGCATTCTCTGGAGCAATTGAACTCTCTAAACCTCATCATGGGTAGCGGGTGTGAAACCTTGTGCAGTTGTCAAAATCCATTATCCAACATTGAAAAATAAGTACCTATAAATTATAGTTCAAAAACATGTATTTTCAGTAGTTGCCCCCATTTCTGACAGCCGCTAAGCTTAGATGTATAATTGGTGGCACAATTTACATTAGAATTCTCAGGCCCTGTGTATTTTACTGCTTTTCCGAGTTCTAATTTTATCCCCACAATCCTGTCTCTCTTCCCCAAGGTAATGGTATAATGAACAAAATAAATAAACAAAACACATATAGTCATTTCAATAATAAAAATAGTACATTTAAGGACATTTCAAAAGATGAATCTTCAAATGTAAGTAGTTGTGATATTTTTCTATGACAGTAGACATCCAAGGATGTATCTGAATTCTTCTGTCTTAGGTGATACATAGTTTAATGTCCAGAAGTAAGTAGCCAATGTTATCTTCCTATATGTCCAGCCCTATGATTCTGGAAACGACCAAGGAGAATGGTTTGGTACCTTTCTTAGATTTATATTTTATGTATAGGTTAGCGCCTCCCATGATGCTTAGCAGGATGGATAGAGTATATTTCATTGAATCAGATGGCTTCTGTAGGCTTTCAGAATGTCAGAACCCCCTCAGGCAGGCCCACCACCAGGAAAGTGCCATGAAACCACATGATCACCACCTGCAATGTGGAAAACACGAGCAATAACTTACCAAAATATTTCCAGTGAACATATGACTTTGACCCAGATGGCAAAATCGGCTGTGTTGGCCATAAATCTGCTGCAGAGCGTGGGCAGGTGTATGTCTGCTATCATTATGACTGTTTTCTCAACACTTTATCTGTTCAGCCTTTTCCTAAGGAAATAACAATTTTGGAAATATTGAAGAAGAAACAAAACACAGCCTGCAAACCCAAGCTGTAGGTTTTCTAAAATTTAGATTATGTGTCCTTATAGGCTGAGATGTCAGGTGGTAGGAAATAAATAAAAGAGGGGTAGGGAAGAAGGCTGAGAACAGCAGAGAGAACATATAAAAGCAGACAAGTTTAATTCATATCACTTTTTGTAGCAATAATCACCCTTGAAATAAAATATTTTATTTTTTCACAGAAAAATTAAACAGTCCCTAAATATTAAAACTTTTATTATACCCCAACTCCTATTACCTATCACAATTGCTTCTATGCAAGATGAAAGAGCACAAGAGGCAATTATCTACTGAGTGTGAATATGTTTGCATATATCTCTCTTAGATGATAATATGCATATTTCCTATTTATTATCTGATGTGCAAATATTTGGTTCTGGGTCTAGAAATGACATGGGCATTTGGATTCTGGAGGAAACACCCTACTACCTTTCAATAAATCAGTCAATTTTGATGGTACCTGAGAATGAAGCTGAGGTTTGAGCATGCTGTATAAACACTGTATCCATGAGCTATACCCCTAGCTTTACACCACTCTTTAGAACTCTAAGATTTAAGCACCACACCCACAGTGTGTATAATAACAGTTACATAGAACTGTTGTTTCTCCGAAGTAAGATTACATGTGTTGTCCCTTGACTCTTACAATGGTTTGTTCTTCCTATCTGGGACTCTGTACCAAATGTTTTCAATAGAAAGCATACCGTGTGTCCTGGGGAATGGCACCTCCCTTCTGCTACAGTAGGCTGGTCTCACAGATCTGAAGGACTGGAAGAAGGATGGGACCAGTGGATCCTGGCCATGGATGCTTCCTTGCCCCTCTTCTTGCTATAAGGCACATCTCTGCTCAGTAGCGTTCCATGGTAGTGACTAAACACATGGTAAATGGTTAGGCTGCCAAGGAAAAGTCAAGAGACCCAGCCTAGGAACATGTGTCTGTCCCTGTGAGGACAAACCACTGATTTCCCAGAATGCAAGGGCATCTTTGTAGTCCATCTTTGTAGTAAATAGTCTCTAAAAGCAATGGGCTCAGAATTAGCTTGTTGTGGGCAGCGAGGCTCTTGACAGTTAAAGAGCTGGATTAGTTTTGGTAAGTGTTGCTGATGCTGTTGGACTTATAATACATTCCTGTTACCATCATGGTCCTCTGTTTATGTGCTCATGAGGCCAGTACTCATTTAGCCTTAGGAACTGGCTTGCAAGATCTGGCCAGATAGCCCTATCTATTGTGTACTTTGGTGTCTCACTACCCACATGTCCTCTGGTAGACATTAGCCTGTTGCACAAATATCTTCTCACTTGCTGCTCACTCTCATAGTATCCTTGTGCCTCTGTACCATCATGCTTCTCCAAGAACCATTCTAGTGGAGGGGCATGTGTTTGTTTGTCCATTTGGTTGGTTGATTTTTGCTTCTAGGCCATGAGTCTGGGTTTTCTCTTCTCCATTTTTTTTTTGAGCAGTTCTCTTCTTTATGAAGTGAATTGACACACTCACTGCCTAAAGGACATATTCATTAAGACCATATGTACTTAACACCGTTTTCCACAGAACACAAGAGACACCTTATAGAAATTATCTTTTGGGGGCTAGAATTCTTATGGAAAGAAATCAGATAGTTGTTTCCTCCCCTAGCTGAATATCCCCTGCTTGGCCTAGACGTTGTGTGGGGAGAGCTGCTGATGCTGCCTTGGGCTTTGGTCCTGCTCATGCAAATTGCTTGTGTCTCCCAGCCCTGCTGCTTTCCCTCCATCTCGAATGAACAACTTCTTATGAAGATTGTGGGAAGGGATGCAAGAACACTGTTGAACACTCACGGGTCTGAATGAACCAAGTTCATAATCCTGTCATTTCAGCCTCACTTACTATAGTATGGACAAGTATTCTATATACACCAGAACTCAACAAAACAATAGGAAATTAGTGTCTTCCATTCCACTAACGTGGTGTGGCATCTCCCCAGAACATGGAGAGCCTGCATTATGACTCTTCCTAGTAAATCTTGCAACAAGTTCCATGTAGTATCCTTCCCTACATTTAATAGCTCCTCTATTACAAAATCTATCTAATAATATGACTCCAATGGTGGCGATTTCACACAATAAGCCAAATAGTTTCTGCTCTGAGCATCACCTGAGTCTGAGTCAAATTTTCATGCTAAGCAAGTTCTTGCTGGTATGGGATTAGTAGGCCTCTTTTTAGAACCCAAAAATTCTATTAGCATACCATGATTCCAAGGCTTTACAAATTGGTATGAGCAATCTTCTACCCTTGATTGGCATGCTTTGAATCTTCACAGATTTGTCTCTTACCTGTAGAGTGCATGTCTTCTAACAAGGCCTCCAGAATGCTGCCTACCCCTTGTTCCTCCGGCACAATCATTACAGCTCCAGCCATGGAATGGACTGACAAAAAGTGCTGTGGGCTGTGCAGATGGTGCAGGTCTCCTCAGATTGTATTATGACAGAGGGCAGGAGAGTTAACATAGCCCCAAGGCAAAACTGTAAATTAATATTGTTGAATCCATGTAAATGTGAACTGTTTCTGATTGTCTTTCCTGATTGAGATAGAAAAGAACAGATTTTCCAGAAAGATGGCTTCATCCCAAGATCCTGAGGCTATATTAATCTGTCCCAGTATATGTACCACATCTGGCAGAGCAGCTGCAGAGGGACTCTTAGAGGATCAAGCTTGAAGCTATCTTCCTGGACCCATCTTGTTTCTCCGGGGTTCAGACTAGTGAATTAAATATTGATACATTGAGAAGAAGTACCCACAAAGCATATATGTTTTGAAGGTAACACAAACGTCTAACTCCATCTCACACTTCCAAATGCTGAATTTGGTTTTCTATGTTGACTTGGCAAGGAGGGAAGAGGTTGAAGAGTATCACTTGTGCACGTTCATCTGATAATTCTCACTCAAGTAACCTAAGAGTAGATCCAAGTGTTTTACTGACGTCTGGGTGTTCTTTCTGACAACACATACAAAGATAAGAAAGATGACCCAGTATGTGAGCTATAAGGTAGGTAGTAACCACAAGCAGTATATCGCATTGGTCTCTGCTCCCTCACATCCTCTAGATAACAGTGAGAACATGATGACTGTCTTTGGAATATAAACACCAGCTTCAATCCTATACCCAGTAGTCCCCCAAACAACTATGTCTTTAACTTCTAAAATCAGATGTCTACAACCATATTGAATATGAATAGAGGAGCCACACCCCTGCTGACTAGAACTGTGAGGGTTTCTTCTCCCACAGAATGTAACAGGACTTGATTGAAAGCTGACTCCTTCTAGAAACTTGGCAAGGTTGGATGAGTTTTATTGATACAATCCTCATCGTTCTGGTCATCTAGGCTTGAGTTTTTGCTGGCACAGCTGAACAGTGCTCTGTTGGCAGCCTGGTGATTTCCCCTGTGGGGGCTACATTCTGCTAACGTTTTCATCACTTGGTAAGGCCAGAGTTCCTTGGCTTTCATTCAGATGTAACTTTCATTACAGAAACTTCGTGAAATCATCATTCTTAGTAAATTCAGTGAGTCAACATACATAACAGCTTCTTCTATTCCTGATCTAGAGAGCTACCACAAAATGCTGGTACTGGCATCCTCCCTTGGCGCATACCACATCCCATATTAGGTTTCTCCTCTAGCTTTATGCAGAACAAAATCATCTATTAGTCTATCAAGGCTACACAGAATATCCATGCTAACATGTCATCATCTGATTTCCTTCTCTAGAGTCCATGTGACAATCTCAGCATTGCACGTTTGTTCAGTGTGTACTGCCACTTTTCCTAAGACTGTAAGAGTCATTCTGACATGGAATTCATAGTATCCCCTAAAGTGGATTCTGACTATTTAACTCTGGTACCTTAAAAAGACATATGTGGGTCAATAAATCTTTACTTATTCCATTTTTGATCCACTGCATTTGAATAAGAAACCTATGACTCCAATGGCAGGCTAGTTAGCCAACTACAGTGAATGTATTCCATTTGTGTCTAGGGTCTTTGAATGCAGATCACTTCATACTTTCTGGGCTGTCCCACCCCAATCAATGCTCAAAGAAAGGAGAGTAGGTCCTTACATGGATAGCTAGGACCCATTGTGTTACTGGAACACAGAGATCATGAACCACACCCCTGTCACCTTAGAAAACAGAATTCTACAAGGTCTTTCACCCAGGAGCAAGTTAAATACAAGCTTTAAGCAGGAAAGGGAGACTTAATCATGGGATTAGACAAGCCAGTGCTTAAGGAACAAAAATTTCTTGCAGTGTGTACCACGGGGTTTTTAATCCTAGCCATGGTCTTCATTGGTATTTCAACCTATTTCAGTTTGGGCAATTAAATTTAAAACTGGGCTACCAAATCTCCTCAATTTCTCATTCAATACAGTAGGTCTTATCCTCTTAAAATCTATGGGGCCCACTACCTATCTGTCTTTCAACCGCCTGTCAGCCAATTCCAATTTTGCTTTTGTGTTTTATTTTTTCTTTTTTACTATAGAGCAAAATTTTACATTCAAAATGAATTACTAGCCATAAATGCGTCCAACTATTTCTAAAGTCCTCATGTTTTAAAACACAATTTTAAAAGATGATATATTTATTTATTCTAAAACACTTCAGCACACAGAATAGGATGCAATGAGATACTTTGCATTTATTTTCCTGATAGCTGCCATGGCTTTAGCCACAGTTTGAATCTCATCTTAAACTTACAATATTATACTATGTAGCATTGTTATGAATTACCAGAGGGCTTTGCAGCAGCCATGCAATCCTGACAACCTTATGTGTATCAGTTCTTCTGTGTATCCCAACG
This sequence comes from Montemys delectorum, assembly GCA_019843815.1. Lineage (NCBI taxonomy): Eukaryota > Metazoa > Chordata > Mammalia > Rodentia > Muridae > Montemys > Montemys delectorum. Next base: position 37,413 of record JADRCD010144835.1, read on the forward strand.
ATAGCCAATAGGAAGTAGCCTTTTGATAAATTGCTCTTTGCAGGTGAGGCAGGCACATTTCTCAATCCAGAAACAAAGTCCACCTTCTAGCCTGCTTTTGTCAAACAAATCCTGGAACTGACTCTCAGATTATTTTTCTTTTTCTGGAAGAAGACCATCATTTTAAGTATACTACATTTAGTAGTAAAGAACATTATAAAAGGAAGAAAAAAGCAAGTTATATAAGAGAAAGATGTCAGGTTGTGATGAATGTCTAATAATGTTTTACCAAGCTGGTGCTAAAGTACTAGAGTTACAGAGGTCACCAGAGCCAGTCTATGTCAGTGAAATGTCTGGGGCTTTATGCTTTCACCTACCTTGTTGTTAGCTATGGACTGCCTGAGGACTGCAGATGATGAAAACTATGAAGTCTTCAAGCCCAAACTACAGAGGGAGTCCCTTTTCACAGGAAAACAGAGGCAGGACTTCCCCCATGTGGACTCTGAGGCCATTGAATCTTCAGATGTTGAGTACACTAGAGGAAAGGAAGCCCAGACATGAGTGAGTGGCCTGTGGAGAGATAGTTATAGGGAACTCAAAAAGTTTACTCTGGGAAACCAAAGGGGTAGACAGAAGGCAGGTGATGACTTCAAGACAGTTTCTGTTGATTTTTAAAAAATAACCAGAGGGGGAGAGAGAGAGAGAGAGAGAGAGAGAGAGAGAGAGAGAGAGAGAGAGACAGAGAGACAGAGAGACAGAGAGACAGAGAAACAGAGAGACAGAGACAGATAAAGACAGAGAGACAGAGACACAGAGACAGAGACAGACAGAGAGACAGAGACAGAGAGAGACTGAGAGAGACAGACAGACAGAGACAGACAGAGACAGAGACAGATAAAGACAGAGATCACTGATGGTTGATGTAAAAGTGATTTCATAAGAAGATTTTGAGAAGACATGGGAATGTATTATGAACAGGATTGAAAATATGAATTTTGATAGAGAAAAGGAAACTGTGGTTCTTGTAAAAGTAGGGATGGCAGGTAAGGCAGACAGCATGCATGCTCTGAGGAGAAGTCTGTGTCCTGCACTCAATACTAAAGAGGCTTCCAGGTGAGCACACAGAATTAGATTTTCCACTACAAATGTGCAAATGGATGTAGAAAAGGTTAAAGAGGCAGGTGACTCACAGGAGGTTTGTGGGAGAAGAAAGTTTGTCAGCACTGGGTGTACAGCAGAGCTCCTTAAACTTTTAGTCTTTCAACCCTTCTTTGACCCAGACATTTTAATACAACCTAGTTAAAATAAGCATATAAAGAAGTTAAATAATTTTCTGAATCAATTTACAACAAACAACACATACATTTTACCTTGAAACAATACTTTATATATGTATAAATTTACCACATATTAAAGATGAAAAGGCATTTGAATTCTTAAAGTGGAAGTGCCTGCTACTTTTATATAAAAAATTAATTCCTGGCTGAATTTTGATACTGAAGGATGCAGAACATCTTCCGTGTTTTATAGGGCTGATTTATGTTTAAAATTTCTAATTGTCATGCTGGGAATTTACTCTATGTAAATATGTGGTACAATGGCACATGTGTTTATTGCCATTTCATAAATAGCTGGGAATTATTTCTCAATCTCATGCCAAAATTCATTTAATAATTTTGTATGAAAATCAACTCAACAATCCAAACAACATTTTTTTTTAAATTTAAATTCTATCACAGTTCTATACAAAAAATATGGTAATTGGGCACTTATGTGCTAAAGAGGAATGTTGGTGGGAAACTAATAAAAGCCCTGTTTTTCTGAACTAGACCATATGTCTCTGCAAAACAGAAAGCTTTTTGAGTGTGATAAACACTCTTGTCATCTTGAATCTGCTGTAGGTGTTGCAGGCAGTGTTCACTGGAGATGTGTGGTGACCACCAGCTCAGGACAAACTGTGCACACTCTGTGTTCATAACTGAGGCTAGAGATATCTCAGTGCAATACAGCTGAGCCCTGCAAAGGCCTGCCCCCCAACACCCGAGCCTTGTGTCCTCTAAGGAGTAGAGAGTGGTGCTTAAAGCTGAGTGACAGTAGGCAGCCTCCCAAGCTAAGCAGGCATTTCAGCATGGGGAAACTGCCCTCCCCAGTGAAGGACTTAAATTGCCTTTGTTCCTTCATTAATAAATGGCAATGGTATGCCCAGATATTGTTATAAAAGGTCAAAGGTGTGTTGCATAGTTCCCTGGAGCTGGGATTCTTGTCCATGTCATTTTTCTGGAAGGTTTTAAGACAGATCTGAGCTGCCTGCTTACCAACTTCCTCCAACCCATCACTGGGGTTACAATGGGGCAGGTTCAGAATCAGAGCAGAATCTTTATCCATTTTATTTGTTACCATTAAAGAAAAAATAGAAATAAGAAAAACCCACCAGAATGTAAACGAAAATCTTTCATGATATCTGCAACTAAGAGTGCCCTTTGTACTGAGCATGCACACTGAGAAGTAGCCTGCCTAAACAAACAGGCAGGAACACATTCCACACACCTTGCTCAGCTTTGCCATCCCAGCAATAAAGTGATTGAAAGTTTTTACTGTGCTTTTGTTTTGTATTCTTGACATGGTGTTGCAGGGAGAATTCTACTCCTCTGATAGGGACTCATAACCTACCAGGACTGAACACTCTCTTATGTGAATAACTGGTGAACAACTGGGAGAAAGTTGGAGAGAGGTGGGGCTGGAGCATGTACTGTGTTGATAATTGTGTTCTCTTGGTGTAAGGAAAACTGATTTTAAAATGTGACTTTTAGTGATTGGGTTGTTCTCTCTCTCTCTCTCTCTCTCTCTCTCTCTCTCTCTCTCTCTTTCTCTCTCTCTCTCTCTGCGTGTGTGCACGTGTGTGTGTGTGTGTGTGTGTGTGTGTGTGTGTGTGTGTATGACAGGAGCCATTTCTGGCACCAGTTTTGCATGTCCAATGATGGGTGAGCTCCAAGGCAAGATCCTAAGAGACTTCATCTCAGGATTGCTTCTTGCAGCTGATAGACTTTTCCTTGTCATTTTTACATTGTCTAATGATTCCTGGGCATTAGTCCACCCTACTGGGCATATTTTCTGCAGATCAATGAAGATGTACCATCATGTATTGTTATATAAACAAAGTCATGATTTCATAATTCCTAATAGTGATTTTATCAAATTCCTGATTAGATTCAAATAATTTTAGGAAGCAAGTTTTAAGAGATAGTTTTAGTTGTTTAGCTAGAAATAAGTAATAAATTTAGAATCAAGAATAAAATGTGTGCGCTCTTCATAGAATATTAAGTAAAGTCTACATAATAATGAATATGATGAACTTTCACAATTACACTAAAAGAGCAATAGGCTTGAGAAAAATGTGTGGCAAAGAAAAAACATTCATTTTAGGTTACATCCAAGGATGAAGCCACAAGTGTGCACTATCATAAAGTGAGACCATGTGAAACTATTGCTTTGAACTTCCAATGAGCTTATGGAACGAAATACTTCTTTGAACTTAATATCAACATCCTTCAGTAGCTCCTCTTTTGTGTAACATTTTCTCCATGCGCTAATTTTCTAAAGAAACGTTGTCTAAGGAGGTATAAAAGTGCCAAGGAGAAGGAATAAAGTAGGAGATTAGGGGGCTCAGCTCCATCCCTCAAATGTATATATGTATATGCCTGTTTGTCTACATGTATGTACATATATACATATATATGTATGTGTGTATGTATGTATGTATATATGTATATATGTATGTATGTATGAACACTTGTGGAGTTGAGGCAGGTAGTCAGGCCCACCAAGAATGTGTGTGTGTGTGTGTGTGTGTGTGTGTGTGTGTGTGTGTGTGTCTGTGCATATTGCCTATGTAAAAGATTTTAATTCTTTTCCTTTCTCTCTGGTTCACGAAATGTTAATGAGTTCCAAGCCTCTTGTCTGGCCAGCAAGAGAAATAAGAAACCTTTCACATATTAGCATGAATTAGTAAGAGAGAATTACAGAGCAAGAAACTAGCACTTAATAAAGCACATATAGTAAAATTATAAGGCCAGGGATCATCAGTCTTTGACCTTTATCCTTCAGTGTGTCCCACTAAAGGCTGGGGCAGGCCCCCAGTGTAAATATATATATATATATATCCTGTAGGCTAGATAAATTTTATTCAAACTGAACCAAAGAGCAACTGGTAGAGCCTGGGATGCAGAGCAAAGCTGAGAATAGGTACAATACCTTCTCCCCTCCTGCCCAGAGCCCTCTCCTCTGCTGCTGGCTGCAATTGTGTTTTTTATAACTAATAACAGTCCAGATGTGCAGATTAAAGTTTGAATAAATGAAGATATTTTGTGTCCTGTGACATAAACCATGTCATGGTTCATAAATCAACCTGTTCTGCTGAATTATCCCAGTAAACTGATACTCCCTCCAAATCTTTTAAAAGATAATTACCATGTTTCAAGGAAGGTTTAAGCTTCTAATTTTGAACACTTTTGTATTTGTTCATCTGACTTGCTCAAACTAATCACCTCTTCAGTATCACAAGAAGGAAAAGTATT
>JADRCD010144836.1:0-24007 GCA_019843815.1 Montemys delectorum
CATACACACCACACACACAGCATACACACCACACACACACACCACACACACACATAGCATACACATCACACACACACAGCATACACACACACAGCATACACACCACACACACACAGCATACACACACACAGCATACACACCACACAGCATACACACCACACAGCATACACACCACATAGAGTTTTGTTTTGTTTTTTTGTTCATTTGATTGTTTGTTTGAATCAGAGTCTAGCTATGTTCTCCATGAATTAGCGACATAAGCTGGCTGGGTTTGAACTCGCAGTCAGTCCTGCTGCCTTAGGCTTCTGAGTGCTGTGACGATTATGTGTTTATTCCGTCACGTTCTTCTTTACAAGTTACTTTATATCTCCCCAAACCTATCCGGTTAAACAGACTATGGTTGGAAGATGTGTGTGTGTGTGTGTGTGTGTGTGTGTGTGTGTGTGTGTGTGTGTAAGAGTGAAATTAGTGAGTAAATAAATCAGGAAGCTCAGTATACTCCAGGGGATGGGAAGTCTACGCTTAGATGTGGTCATGAGAAAGATGGGTAGATGCAGGGAATTTAGACTGTGTTGTGGATGGACAGCTTTTAGAGCTTACATAGGAATTGATAGGGATGTGAGAGAGGTGAATCAAAATTCATCATCAAGTTTGAGGGAAGAAATTACCAGCTTTACCAGGGGTCCTGTAAGGATGGATTACATATCAGCAGACAGTGGGTATGAGAGTGTGTAATTTAGCAATGATCAAATAGCTAGCCCATAGCATTCATTCACTGTGTGTTTATTTGTTCAACAAATATACGTCAGGTAGAGGGGAAATAGGAGAGATCAAGACAGCCCTGTCCCTGGTTGAATTTACAGTGTGGAACAGAAAGAATCCACGTTCCTATGGGCATTCATAAAGAGAAATTTTCAATACATTTTGATAGTACTGAAAACCATGGGAAATTCCAGTCTGTGTACACTGAAGCTCAAAGCACACCCCAGTCATGGCTGCCTGAACTTCCCAGGGTTTGAAGAAAGTCAGAAGTTAGGAGTATGCAGATCCTGTGGTCACACTTAGGGCACATGGTCCTATATTTTTTCCTAGGCTCCTACCTCCCTTCCGGGAGAATCCAGTTCATGTGGTTACAGCTTACAAAGAAAAACATTTAATTGGAGCTGGCTTACAGTAAAGAGGTTTAGTCCACCATCGTCATGGTGGGAAGCATGGTAGTACGTAGGCAGATATGGTGCTAGAGAGGTAGCTAAGAGTTCTAGATCCAGATCCTCAGGTAGCAGGAGGCTTTCCTGAGGACACTGGGCCTGGCTAGAGCAGCCAAGACCTCAAAGTCCCTTCCCCCACCCACCACCATCCCCTAACCCCCACACCCCATGACACACTTCTTCCAACAAGACCATACCTTCTAGTAGCACTCCGTCCTGCAGGCCTGTGGGGGCTATTTTCATCCAAACCACTCTACCCAGGGTGGCTTCAGAGTCATTTCTCATGCCTCCATTTCCTGGATGCTAGGCTTAAGAATGTGTACCACTTTGTCCGATTTGTTTGGTGCTGGGGTGGAGCCAAGTGCCTCCTTGCATGATTGGTTAATTCTACCAACTGAGTTACATTTGCAGCTCCAGAAGAAATAATTCTAAGGCATATGGAACAGAGAAAACTAAAAGTACAGCCTTTATTACTAGCAAGGGATTATGGTAAAACTGTGAGGGTTATACAGTGCCACCACTCAGAGGGAGAGATGTCCTAGTTTTCTGGCATTAGCTGCCACTTCCTGTTTCTCCTGAGGACTGCTCGATCTTCATCATTCTCACTCTTTCCATGTGAGAGATACTGCGGTCTCTTACTCAGGGATCCAGGATCAAAGAGGGAAGGACACCTACACCACGTCTGCGACATCAAGACTCTGCTCTCTGTTTTTTGTTGCTGCTCAGCATCTTGGCAGTTGGCCAGACAATCCCCACCCCAGTTCATCCACTGCTATTTCTAATGACACAGAAGGTGGGAAGGTGACAGTCTAAGAATGTGTCATCTTTCATATATTGGTTTTGACTGGAAAATAATAGTATTGTCCACTTTTGGGCTGCTTTTGGAATACCCAATAGGTCCATGGACAAAGTTAGCATGCCCATCACTGTTACCTGCTGTCCTCTTCCATTGTCTGCTGCTCTCTTCCTCCCACAATATGGCATGTATATTCTGGAGGAGACCATGTCTATCTGTTCAGGAGAAATGGTTTCCTTTGTGGATAGACAGACATAGGAGGGTGAGGATGGAGCAAGGGAACCATGAAGAGTAGCACTCTGGCACCACAGTAATTCCTTGCTAGCCAAGCAGGGGTTTGTGCATCCAAGTTCTGCACATCAATCCTTGGCAGCAGAAACTCAGAAGGCGGTGGAAGGGTTGTAGACAAGATAAAACACTTATGTTTAATTGCTTAGAGAGGGTCAGAAACAATTCTCTATTCAGCTTTGTCAAGCTAATTAGTTGGGAAAGAATGTGCTTAGCACACAAACAAGAAGCTGATTTCTATAAGCAATTAGGAGATGATCTTAATTTTAATCACTTAAACACTCATCCCACCACAAGTCTGGAAAGACATCAAAGTTGGGGCTGAGCAACTGCAAAACTTTGCAAACCTTTAAACTCTGGGATGAAACCCTCATCTTCCTTTCTGTAATGCTGTTCCTCTTTGGATGCCCAAACATTCACTCCCAAATGCTCAGTAATGACAGTGTCAGGCTGGATTGCCAAGGATGCTGGGAAAAGTTCCGCTAGCTACTAAGCTTTCAGCACAGCCTCCTGTTCTTTCCCCAGCTAATACTGCACGTGCTGTTTCTTGATTAATGGTTTACATGTCTTCCCTGTGCCTGGCCGTAAACACTGTGTGACCAGTGTGTGTCCACCAAGCAGCCACTGTGCCTTGTATGATGGGGTTGTACAGATGGTGCTGAGAAAATCATACATGAGTAAATCAATGATGAATGATTGCTTTCCCGAAGAGGAAAGAAAGACTTGTCAGAGGTTGTAGCTGGGGTGATAATGAGCTGCAATGTACACAGTAAACATCAAGAACAGGAGCTGCCTTGGTCCAATTTTTCTATAAAATTGAACGCCGAGTTTGAAATGGAAATGAATCACCAAATGTAAGATTCTCCAATTCTCTTCTTGTTGATTAAATAAGCAAGGCCAATATTTATTAAGCACATGGCACCTGCCAAGCAATGTGACACAGCATTCATATGCATCCTGCTGTTTGTAACTTGAGCTGCCTGCCTCCATTGGCCCTCAAATCTGCTCTCCATACCAGACCACCAATCTGGTACTGGGACCCTTAGCTATATAGACTGCATAGATCTTCTTGGATGGATCCAGTGAGTAGGAGGTACCAATGTAAGGCAGAGGCAAAGATGACAGTGAGAGTTTCTCTTTGATCCACAAGCTCCCTCCAAGCCAAGTCACCATGGGGGAACTAGGTGTGTCTGTCTTGCTGAAGATTGCCGGTAACCTGCAGCCTCTCCAAATATCTGCATTCCATTGGGTGTCAGAACCACCTTCTTCCCAGCTCCTGAGGCTTGCAGTTGACACCAGCTCCTGTCACATCTAGCATCATTTGTCCTGTCTTCTGGATTTCTTCCAGTTGTTTTTATTAAGACTAGGTCTCTTGTAGCCCAATGACCTCATCTACCTCTACCTCCTCCAGGGTGGCCTGGGCCATCGCACTCACTTTATGCTGTGCTGAGTTTAGAACCCCAGGGCTTCACTCAGGTCAGACGAGCACTCTATCACCTGAGCTACAGTCCCAGCCTGCCTGTTTCTTCTCTCAACAGTTCCTAAGGGGGAAGGGGGCTCACATTTACATTTTAAATGGAGAACATGAAGTCTAAGGGAGCCAAAAGCATTTCAAGGTCACATCATCAGTGGCTGCAGAGCCTCAGTCTGTCAGACTGTAGTGCCAACATGCCCTTCTGCTACGTCCACAGAAAGATATGTGGGGGAAGGCTAGTGTTCCAGGATGCAGCAGTAACTCATGGGAAATCCAAATGGAAGAATGTCTAGTGGAGGCAAGAACAGAATTCTTTCATGATCCACAGATGAGCACTTAGCTTTTAGCTCTGTGGGATGGTGGTGGTTCACTGAGAGTTCAAAGCCCATCATTGACCCAGGTGGGCGAATAAGTATTATAATGTTTGATTCCTCCAAATGCCTGCTAGAAGGAAGACCACAGATGCGTGGAGGTGTGAACAAGAGAGCCTGGAGTGGATTCACTCTTGGAGAGAGCCCATAAATATGCATGCTGGGTACCATGACTCACTCGGGGCTGGTTTGGTTGGTTTTGGTTTGACTGACTCAGACTTATTGGCAAGAACCAATGAGATCAGAGTAGGAACCAAACTATTTGCAGAAATTGGAAGAAAACAAGATATTTTCTATCTAACTTTATTCTGACAACTTTTTCTACGTTTAGAAAGACACTAAGACACCGTGAAGTGGGGGAGGAGGGGGCAGAAAAAATGGTCCTAAATGAACTTGCTTGAGAATAATAAGGATTTGGGATATGGAATACATTTTAGAAGTTGCTTCACAATATATCACACCAGTTCTGCTCAAGTGTTCTCACTCCGTTCCACATCAGCAAACTAGGAATCGTAGCTCAATGGGTCATGGTACATAAAGCGCCTGACTGACAAAAGCAACTTGTGTACCACTATTGTAGTGTCATCTTGTATGCACCAAACGCCATTCTGAAATCTCCATTGAAGTCTTATAGCCAAGTTTCAAGGGTCAACAGTTGTCATTGGTAAAGATCCCCTTTTGGTTGTGTGGGAAGTGCCTGTTGACAGGTTTATAAGCTAAATTTTGCTGCAGTAGCAATACGGAACCATCTCTTATCTTATTGTTTACATCCCAAAACACATATCTGCCCAAATATACTTTACCATTCCTCTTTACTTTAGCCAGTGGCTTATCCCAGAAGCTACAGGGGCCATGGATGGGGATCAGGTCCAGTCAGGGTGTTTCTCTGGGGTTTAGGTGTCTGGGACTTACATGTCTTGTTGGCACTATGGTCTGATAAGATGTAGAGTTTGTGTGGTATTGATGTCTCCTTCCATGGGGGAAGTGAAGACCATAAACTAGGCAGAGAATTTTAAATGAAAGCCATCCCGGGATAGCACTGATTGAGAGAATGGAAACGTTTAAATTATTAGCCCAGGTGTGCATTGGTTTGGCTTTCCAGGAGCACCCAGAGTCTCCAGTTTTCTGAAACTCACTGTATCATTTGTAACCAAGAGTCATAAAGTACCATCTATCCAATTAACATTATTTTGAAATAAATTTAGTTTGCTGCCCACTCACTTTTATTCCATGTCAATTCTGCTTTGATTTTGCCCATTTATTAAATGTAAGAAGTGATTTTTTTTTTAGAAAAATCTTTTTAAAAGCAAATTATGTGCATATGACATTGTCCAGAGGCTGGCACATAAAGCTCCCAACAGTGGGCCTGCAGGATTTCTGTCTGTGTTATGTAACAGGCTAAGTGGGTGTTCTCCACTGTCCTCCTGGAAGAAATGGTTTCCACCTCCTTCCTCGTCATGTTGTGTACATTTGAGCTGGTCTAGTTTCAGGGGAGACATGAATTAATTTGTGGGATGGGAGATACATTGGAATTTGGGAAAAGAATCCTTTTTAAAGCAACTGAGCTCACTCAATAAGATCAAAGAAAACTAATACAATCAAACCTGAGCATGGTCCCTGTAGTCAGTAACCAACTGTAGGACATATTTGAACTATTCTGCCTGACTCTCTGGAATGTCTGGATACCATAGACGTGTATTATCCAGTAAACTTGATTGTCACAAATTGGCATCCTGTCCCTCTCTTCTTGGCTCAACCCTCGGTAGTTTTATCATCCCATCCTTTTCTTTCTATATTAAATCTACATACACAAAAGATATCACACATCCCCCAAACTGTATGAAAAATTTTAATTTCATATCAAAAAATGTGAGCCATGTATTTCAGGACAAAGTTTTAAAAATCTAATAATGAACTGTTAGTGGCTGACTCCCTGACCTTTGGTCTCAGAATTAGTATAAATACTTACTTTTTCTCTATTGTCTGGGAAGCTCCTCTATTAGGACTTGTTTCCTCCCACAGCTGATGCTCCTTCACTGTCTCTGGAGTCCCTCCTTAAACACAAAAGGAGCCAGCACAGATAGCAAGACATGTGCACACCTAACAACCCAGTAGTGTACTACGCTCTAGCACACAGAGTACACAGCTGCTTGTACAGTGAACTAAAGACTGTTTGGTAGCTACAGTATTAGCTAATAATTCTAAAGCATATGTCATTCAATTTTTAAATTAGAGCTTTTATTTTACAGGCAAACCCAGAAGTTGAAAGAGTTTTTAAGGCTTCTCTGAGGTCACACCTAGAGCCTGGCATAAGCAGAACTCAAGCCTCGCTCATGGCTTAATAAACATCTACTGGCCACTCACCATTATTGCCTCGCTTAGTACTCAGGACATATGAGCAACGAATATTCTATAATGCTCTCAATGAATTTGTGCCATAAAAGAGGAGGCCAAGAAAACAAAGCAACAATCATCTGAAATTGTTTCTTAAGCATATGCCTTAGTTGTGTTAAATTTGTTTATATTTATATATTATTATATGTACATATATTAAAATTCTCATTTAATCCCTCATGAATGTTATGAAATAATTTACACTTTACTAATGGTGAAATTAAACTGAAAGTTTAAGTCACTTTCCAGGGTTACAGTTCAGAGAAATGGCCAAAGTGGGGTTAGACCAACACAATTCAAGTACAGAACCTGAATGCTTACCCTACTAAGTCTAGTATATGGATGATTTAGAGGATTCTGGGGAAATTGAGTAGATCAAATGAATTTGACAATATTCAACTATTGTGGTTTACAAAATGGCCATTGTATTGGTGGAAATATGGCTGGCGCATATGGGAGGTGAGTGAACATTCTTATGATCTATGAGGCTTCAGGTGAGTTTGAGAAGATGAAGAAGTGCTTGTTTTGAGAGAGGTCATCTGAGAAGAAGCCCCAGAAGCAGAAGAGCCTTCATACGTACAGAGGGGCAAGAATGAGCATTATACAATCTAGCATTCCCATTGGATCCTTGGGCATTTGTCAAATAGCAGAGAGAGGGGCTATGAGAAGTTAGAACCTGAAGGTCTTCGGATTGAACCTAACTTGACCCTTTCATCTAGAACTACAGACTCTAGAATCTCCACTCAACTCTTCCTAGTGTGCATAAGGCTTCACTCGAGTGCTTGGGGCCTTCTGTGCCTTCGTCGCCCCTGCAGAGTAGCAGACAAAACGCTTCAAGCCGATGATTCTGACCAGCTAAGAGACTGCACAGCAGTACACTGGGGCAACAATCAGATCAGACTGTCAGATCCACAGGGTGACTTCATTCCAAATATGCCGAAAGATAATGTCTTTTTGAATTATTTGTAAAGGGGAACTGTTTTAAATTTTTCCTTAATTGTGAACTCTCTTTTAAAGTCTTAGCATCCAGGTCTTTACTCAAACTCAGGTTACCTTTGTTATAAGCACAGATTGTCAAACAATTTCATTTGACAAACTTGTGAATCTTCGGAACAACCCCCAAAGTAGATGAATGCCCTCTACTTTATACATAAGGAAACTGAGGCACATACATTATCCTCCCTCATAAATAGATCTGACTTTCTTTTTTTTTTTTTTTTTTTTGTGGCAATATTTATCAAGCTACATAAAAGAGATGTTTTAAAAGATTATTTTCTTTATGCCAAAATTTTATTCACATGATAAATCTAAATTGATATTAAGAGACCATTGGTGAAAGTCCATATTCTAATGAAGTGTGGTTTTAAACATAAAAAATAAAAACAGACTAGGGTTTTATTTTTATTTATGATTTAATTTTGTTCTCATTTCCTTTTTAAAAATGATTTTAATTGAGTTGAATTAGGTCATTTTCATGTCCCTCTCTTCCCTCTAGCTCCTCCCTGCCATTCTCCCTCCCATGATCCCCCACTCACAGTTGATAGCCTCTTTTTCTTTTATCATCATGATTACATACATATATTTGTGTATGTATGTGTATATCTATACACAATTGCATATATGCATAATGATGAGTCCATTTTTGTTGGTAGTATGTATATGATTTCAAGGCTGAACATTTTGCATTAAACAACCAATTATGGTCTCCTCCCATGGAGAAGATAACTTCCCCTCTCACAGAGACATTATTATCTGTCATCATTCATCTAGGGGTGGGGCTCCAAGAAAATTTTTCCCTTCCATATTAGCATGCCCACTGATACTGCCTTGTTCAGCTTATGTAATCACTTATAGGACACCTGTTATGTAATCCTATGTAATCACTTATAGGACACCTGTTTCATGGCAGATGTCCTGGTGCTCTGGCTCATATACTCTTCTGCTCCTTCCTCTATGGTGTTGCCTGAGCCATAGAGGATCCTGAGTTAGGAAGTAGATACATCCATTATGGCTGGAGTCCTCCTGGTCTGTTGTTCTCTACATTGTATCCAGTATGGTCCTCTAAAAATAAACTTTAACAGTAAAAATGAATATTAATTAATATGTAAATCTTGCACATAAATCTTAACAATGATTTTTGTATAATATCAAAAGGAAGAAGCAATAGAAATATTAATCAATAGACAGATGGATAAAAATATTACAATGAAAAAGGATCACACATGCACACAGAGTGTAAAAACAGTTATTACAGTTTTTCAAATAGGTAAAATACTTGTGTGGTTCTATTTATGCAGAAGTATAGGGCATAGAAACACATGTAATTAGGGGAACAAAGCACATGAGCATTTGTCTGGCAATAGCTTCTAGGCTAGTTCCATCCTGTCTCATTTCTATTGCCCATCCTTTGGCAAGGTCGTATCTGTTTAAAGACTATTAGCTACAAAAAGCAAGTAGATTTGTGTATCAAATTCTTTCGAGATAAACCCTCCATCTTGAAGAGAAGCTCTGTAAGACCCAGGGGAGGTGACTAAGGGGAGGTGAGCTATGCCATCCTGCAGAGAAGCTTCGTAAGCATGGGGAACAAGCCATACAGTGGCTTCAGGAAGTCCCAGAAACTGACTAGAATCACTAGCCCCCTCTCAAAGTTTATATAAGCCATAGAGACTGCTGAGAGACACCCAGAAATGCTGAGGAGAGGAGATAAACCAGCCAAGCTGCCTGGAAGAGACATTCTCCAACCTGTTCAGCTGTTTGCAGCTTCGAGCTGTCAGCCATGCTGGGGCAGGCTTTGGTGATGTAGCTGTCTTTGAGTCATTTCTGCCCCTGTTAAGTTACCTTTGACCCATACATACTCCTATAAGTAACCCTAATAAAACTTATTGGTTCACCAGTCAATTGTAGTGATGTCCTGGGTTTGATATGTTGTTATTCTCTATCTAGGGTGAGTAGATATTTGCTCATGTCTCCCCAGGAACAGCACCACACAACAGACTTCAAGATGTCAAAGGTCCGGCTAACAACTTAATCATATCCAGTGTCTAACAATGAGCCTGAACCATAGTAGAAAGCTTGCTCATAATCAGTTGACTAACTGATTGCACCTAAGGAATTCATGGTTTGGTTGGGGTGAACTTCTTTCCTTTCCCATACCTTTGATAATTCGAAGCAGCATTTTGACTTCTGTAGGAGATGATAGTTAAGTGGAGATATTGAATGCCATGCAGCAGTAAGTTATGTGAGTATAAAGAAAGAACATTCCAGTCAGAAGTCAGCTAGAGATCTGAGGTAAGAGGGACAGCCAGAGCCCTCTATGGTTAAGGAGAGTAGAGATTGGCCAGAAGAGGGCACATGGCATTGAGATGGTCTAAAGAGGAAGAGCTAGCTCGGTGCAGGAAGGAGTCAAATCAAGTTCTTATTCAAAGTTTAGCATGAAGTCATTGGGAAACAATAAGGGGAATTGGAGAATGCTAATATGTCATTTGCTTTGTGTTCTCTGTGCCTGGTTCTAACAGGTGCTCAGATAATGCATATAAAAATGCCTTTTAAGCAATGAAGAGTTTCAGAAATGGGAGCCATCATCATTGGGAGGAGAATAAGGCACTGCTCCAGTACTATTCTCCTAGATCACTGTGCCATTACACACTTCTAGGTCACAAGGGGTAAAAATCTTGAGACATCAAGTTTGGACAGTGACTCATCTCTCCTCACATAACTTCAAACCACATCAGAATGCATAATGGTAAAGGCACTAGGTAGTTACTCCAGGAGACTCTCTATTGTCCACAGGAGGCAGGACAGCAAGACTAGGATGGGGAAGGTAATGAATTTTTCATGACCTATAATACCTGAGACACATGGACTCTGGTATGTAGGAGGCAAGTTCTGAGAAGATCTGTAGCTGTCCAGCAGCCATGGACGAGCTGAGTTTACTTGAAAGGGGAGCTGGAAATAAAAGAGGCAGGGCAGGAGGGAGGCAAGAGAAGAATGAAGCCAAGACAAGGTTCTGATCAAGTTTAACAGTCAGCACTATGTTTATATAGGGAAAGCCCACAGACTCATCCTTTGTTTCAGCTGGATTATGTTGCAAAGCAAGGCAGTCTATTCTAAGTTCCTGTGGGAAGTTACTCCTGCAGCCAAGGCAGATGACTCTACCTAGGTCGTTAAGGTCCAACAAAATGCTCATGGTCTATTCAGCCTGCTCAAGGCTGGGGAGTGCACAGAGATCCTAGTTTCTGCACTGACCTATACCACTGTTAAGTCTCTGTTACACACACACACACACACACACACACACACACACACACACACACACAGTGCATGATGCAAACAGGAAAGAGTGAATAGTGGAGGTTTATTGCTATCTACAGAGCAAGATTTACTGCTAGAGAGACAAGAAAAGGGTTGGGTATGTGGCTCAGTAACAGCACTCATGTTCACCATGAAGGGACTAGGTTCACCTCAAATAAAATGAAAGGAGAAAGAGTGGAGAGAGAAGAAACAATAGGGACAGTGATCTTCGATTTGGATTTAATGCAATGCTTCTGACCACAGAACTAGGCAGCATTAGAGACCCATGAAGAGGGGCTGGAGAGAGGGTTCAGCAATTAAGAATACTGGCTGCTCTTTCAGAGGCCATGGGTTTACTTCCCAGCACCTATATGTAGCTCACAACTATCTGTAATTACATTTCCAGGGAAACTGATGCCGCTTCTGGCCTGTGTGCATGTGGTGCACAGACATACATGTAGGCAAAACACCTACACATATAAAATAAATTTTTAAAACTTTAATTCACGAATTAATTGCTTCTGGTCTATCACTAAGACCTCCTGGTCCTCTGGTTCAAAGAAGCACAAACTTCTCAAGAACTAGTTAAATAAGGGGAGATGCAATCATACAGAAGAATATTATGTAGCCATTAAAGTCGTTGTCTTCAAAAACTAAATCCTGACATGAGGAGTGCTTGCAGCAGGCTGCAAATGTTTTAAAACTGGGATTAAGCAGCCATGCGCACTGCAGATTGCAGATTGCAGAATCCCAACGTGTGCATGAGTGTCACAGCAGCCTTAGTGCTGATGGAGTACACCCTGAAACCAAAGTCCACTTCCTTCAGTGGGTAAGCATGTGTGCACACTCCCTCCAAATGTTCACTGACGCATGGACTGTCTTACATGGACCTCAGGGAACAGTCCTTAGCAAAAAAAAGCCAACCCTTCAAGGCTACAGTGTCTAAGTCCTATGTGCACTAAGCATGTAAAATGGCATATTGATAAATTACAATTACTTATACACATTTATATATTTATTGGGATATGGAGTGATGTTATGAATTTTGAATACAATGTTGCTAGCACCTTAAATATTTAAACATTTTGAAATTAGAAATTTGAAAAATGCTTTCAGTAATTTGGACATGTACTCATTTATGTTACCATTTTCCCACATTTTGCAGTGGATCTAAAAAGATATTCCCTCTATCCAACCAACGTCTTTTCTCTTTAAACTACTAAAACCACACTGGAAAAAAAAACCCAACTGAATGGTCACTAATGCTTAAGGACAGACTGAAAGGCATGGCTAGGAAGGGGCAGTGCGTGCACAGTGTCCTGCGTGGTGCTGCCACAGTTCCATTTGTGGTGGTTCTATGAATGTGTATGTGTGCAGATTTCTATGCACACACTGATAAGATGAAAAGGTAGCATTTGCCAACATCAACTTCCTTAGTTTGATACTCTACTAAAGATGCAGAAGTTGGTACCTTGGAGGAACTGGGGTGGCATGTACAAGGACATTCGGCTATTTTCAATATTTTAAAGATTCATTTGCCTCATGTCTGAATAGTATGTATGCCTAGTGCCCATGGAGAAGAGAATCTCCAGCATCTGGACCTGTGACTGCTGTGAGCCACTCTGGGTGCTGGGAAATCAACCAAGATCCTCTGCAAAAGCATTAAATGCCTTTAACCATTTAGCAATCCCTCCAGCCATGTTTAATGTTCTTGTTAGAATATGTTAACCCTACATAACGAGGAGTTTCAATCATGAACATATGCTAACTTGCCTATTTCGTTCCTGCCTGTCCATCCCACTCTGGTCCCTCTCCCTCCTCCTGATCTTCCTTTTCTTTTCTTTTCTTTTCTTTTCTGTTCTTTTCTTTTCTTTTCTTTTCTTTTTTTATTAGATGTTTTCTTTATTTACAATATCTCTTTTCCCAGACTCCCCTCTAAAAGAGAAAAGAAAAATAAAATAAAATAAGAAGAAAAATAAAATAAAAAACTAAAACTAAAACAATCCTCTGTTCCCTCCGCCCTCCCCCTGCTCACCACCCCACCCTCTCCCACTTCCTGGCCCTGGTATTCTCCTACACTGGGGCATAGAACCTTCACAGGGCCAAGGTCCTCTCCTCCCATTGATGACCGACTTGGCCATCCTCTGCTATACACATGCTGCTGGAGCCATGAGTCCCCCCATGTGAACTCTTTGGTTGGACTTTTATCCCTGGAAGCTCTGAGGATTCATATTGTTGTTTGTGCTAAGGGGCTACAAATCCTTCAGCTCCTTAGGTCCTTTCTTTAGCTCCTTCACTGGGGACTCTGTACTCAGTCCAATGGATGGCTGTGAACCTCTACTTCTGTATTAGTGAGGTACTGTCAGAGCCTCTCAGGAGACAGCTATATCAGCCTCCTGACAGCCAGCACTTGCTAACATCCACAATAGTGTCTACATTTGATGATTAAATATGGGAAGGATTCCCAGGTGGAGCAGTCTCTGGATTGTTCTTCCTTTACTCTCTGCTACATAGTTAGTCTCTGCAACTCCTTCCATCGGTATTTTGCTCCCCCTTCTAAGAAGGAATGAAGTAGCCACACTGGTATTCCTTCTTCTTGAGTTTCTTATGGTTTGTGGTTTGTACTTTGTGTATTCCAATCTTCTGGGCTAATATCCACTTATCAGAGAATACATACCATGTGAATTGTTTTGTGATTGGATTACCTCACTCAGGATGATATTCTTCAGGTCCATCCATTTCCCCAAGAATTTCATAAATTCATTGTTTTTAATAGCTGAGTAGTACTCCATTGTGTAGACGTACCACATTTTCTGTATCCATTCCTCTGTTGAGGGACATCTGGGTTGTTTCCAGTTTCTGGCTATTGTAAATAAAGCTGCTATGAACATAGTGGAGCATGTGTCCTTATTACATGTTGGAGCATCTTCTGAGTATATGCCCAGGAGTGGTATAGCTGGGTCCTCTGGTTTTCAACAAATGGTGCTGGCTCAACTGGTGCTTAGCATGTAGAAGAATGCAAATTGATCCATTCCTATCTCCTTATACAAAGCTCAAGTCCAAGTGGATCAAGGACCTCCACATAAAACCAGATACACTCAAACTAGTAGAAAAGAAAGTGGGGAAGAGCCTTGAGCACATAGGCACAGGGGAAAATTTCCTGAACAGAACACCAATAGCTTATGCTCTAAGATCAAGAATCGACAAATGGGACCTCGTAAAATTGCAAAGCTTCTGTAAGGCAAAAGACACTGTCAATAGGACAAAACAGCAACCAACAAATTGGGAAAAGATCTTTACCAATCCTATATCTGATAGAGAGCTAATGTCTAATATATACAAAGAACTCAAGAAGTTAGACTCCAGAGAAACAAATGACCCTGCCATGCAGACCTTGTGTGACCACAGTATCTGAGGCTTAAGCTTAAAGAAAGCCAGTCTCCTGCACCCGCATTGTCACCTGGCAACCCCTAACTCAGAGGTAGCCCAGATATGTCCTCATACTCTTGTGCTAGATGCCAACTAAAATATGACAGCTAGAGAGAAAATTGGACATTTCTCTCTGACCTTTTTACCAAGGTTCCAACTTCCTAGCCAAACCCTGGCTTGGAAGTTCCCTAAGGAATGTTACCCACCCAGACTAAATTGCCTCTGGCATTGTTAGGGAAATAAGGAAGGGAATATTGCATTGAAGCTCACAGAATGGGAGACTTATCCCAGGGCAAGGTCAACTAAAATCCTCATTCTCAGTCAAGGACTGCAGCTGAACCACTTCTAGGAATTAGCAAGAGACCTGTCTCTACTAGCCCAAAAGATTAGCATAGTGGGCGGTTTTACCTAGGATGGGCGGGACCTTGAGCCAAGTGTGTGTGTGTGTGTGTGTGTGTGTGTGTGTGTGTGTGTGTGTGAGAGAGAGAGAGAGAGAGAGAGAGAGAGAGAGAGAGGCAGTGTAGAGCAGTCAGCATTCCAGATAGAGGAGTCTGCATTGAGCATTCGGACTGGCTCGCACTCTGACTAGAACTAGAACTTAGGTGGACTAAGACTTAGATTCATGCAGTCCACAGCTCCCCGCCCCCCCCCCCGCCCCCCTCCCCCCCCCCCGGCCCAGAACACTTGGGCCGGAAGGTGCAGCACCAGTCGAGATTCAAGAGATTGAGCAGTCAAGCATTCAACATTCTAGAGTAAGCATTCGAGATTTGAGTCTCTACCCTCTTGGCTGGCACATTTGCAGCCCCCCAGGACTCCGGCTGGGCCCATGCAGCCCGAGCATGCTCAGAGCCTGGGGATGCTGCACCAGTCCAGAGGAAATGGCTGCTGTTTTAGACCCAGTGTGTTTCAGGTGGCCTCAAATGTACCTTGACTGCTGAGCTGCCAGATTTTTTATTTCTCTTTTGCAATGATTATAAGAGTCTCATGCCATTTTTAAGAAATATATTCAGATAACACACTTCGTGTGTCAAGTCTGATTGTCGACCCAGCCAAATCCCGAGCCCACCTGGCCAGGATCCATCGTCCCGCAGAGAATGGGGGTCCCCGAAAGAAACCCCAGTCTGTGGCATAACCCTATTAAAAAATGAGGTACAGAGCTAAACAAAGAATTCAACTGATGAACACTGAATGGCTGAGAAGCACCTAAAGAAATGTTCAACATCCTTAGTCATCAGGGAAATGCAAATCAAAACAACCCTGAGATTCCACCTCACACCAATCAGAATGGCTTGTATAAAAAACTCAGGTGACAGTGAAAAATATGAAAAATATAAAAATAAGTTTTTTATGACCCCTAGCAGACTGAGCAGAGGTAAGAATACAGGTCAGCCAGTTCAGAGCTCTGGTTCCAGGAACTTGGCTTAACTCAGAGCCTCAGGGCTCTGGTTCCTAAGACCAGCCCCTCCTGGCTGAACTACAATGAGAGCCAATGAGGGCAGAAGTAGGAATGAAGGTCAACTGGTTCACAAGGCTCTCCACCCTGCCAACCGGTAGAAGAAGATTACATTCCTACAATGAATATGTTCCCCTCCCTAACTGACTGAATACCTTGGGTTGGAATTCCCCCTCACTCCCCCTAGTTTGTGGTTTTTCCCTTTAAATACCCCTTGTTCCTTGTGCTTGGGGTCGAACTCCACTGGCCTGTTAAGCTACAAGTTCGACCCCAGATCTGGCCTGAATAAACCTCATGTGATTGCAGCAAGATCAGTCTCTCGTGAGTTATTGGGTGGTCATGTCGTCCCGAGACTTGAGTGAGGGTCTCCCCTACTCTGGAGGTCTTTCAACAGTAGATGCTGGTGAGATTGTAGAGAAAGAGGAACATTCCTCCATTGCTGGTGGGAATCCTGATTTTCCCTTTCTTTCCCCAGCTAGTCTGTCTTCTGAAAGCCAGAAAGTATAATTGGGGTTACAACAACTTCCTGAGAATAAATAATGATATAAAAAGGAAAAAAGAGTATTTCTACAAAGTAAAGCCCTATTTTGTTTCAAAAACACAAATTCTGACAAAAAGAAAATATTTCATTATGTTAATGATTTTTGTTAACAAGATAATTGTCATTTTTATTCCTCTGTACTCTCTTTTATTTCCTGTACAAGCATGCTATTTTTAAAATCTGAGAGGTATTTATGAATATGATTGAAAAAACATCTAATGGATAAAAATAATAATTGAGGCTAAAGAAGATAAAGATCATAAACTAAAAACCATTCGCCAACAGGGATCAAGTCAGACCCAGGACAGACAGACAAAGAACTGCTCTCATGAGGTATGGAAATGCAACAAAAGATGTGTGTAAGGTTATGTAAAATCATGTTTTAAGAGCAGGGCATAGGACATTGTGGACACTAAAACGGTAGTGTATGAGTGACCTTGCCCAGAATACAGAGTCCAAGAACAAAGACAGGAAATAATAATAAGGGAAATGAAAAGCTGTGGAGAACCAAATATAGAGTTTCAACATACCACCAACTGATGTTTTGAGAAAGCAATCCTGAAAAATCGGACAAGCACTCATCAGAGCGGCCAAGTGGCTAAAACTCCCCAGGCCGAATCTGAACAAATGCAATGGACAGTGCTTGGTAAACAACGCCTCCCAAGGGTTTAGAATTTCAAAGATTAATTCAAAACTTTTCTGT
This sequence comes from Montemys delectorum, assembly GCA_019843815.1. Classification (NCBI taxonomy): domain Eukaryota; kingdom Metazoa; phylum Chordata; class Mammalia; order Rodentia; family Muridae; genus Montemys; species Montemys delectorum. The sequence continues at coordinate 16,948 of JADRCD010144836.1, forward strand.
GTGTATTCTGGTATAACAGAACAAAGGGAAACACCACACGTTGCCTGGAAAGAGTGAAATAGGAAACTGGCCTCAAGCTCGGCCTCTGTAACAAGCCGCTTAGAAGAAGATAGTGCACACCACTACAGCACCCACACAATTCCAAGGCAAAGACCAAGGCCACCTTAGTAAACAGCAGTCAATTTTATAAAATAAGTGCTCATCGCTAACTAAACCAAGTGCAACTGGGATAAAATGAAGTTCCTGAGCACTGTAAGCATCCCCAGCTGGGGACTACATCTCAGAGAGAGACATGTCACAGGTGTTCCTGAGACTGTGCATGGTCTGGCTCATAAGGCTGATGGATCATAACAGGGCAGTAAGGAAAAGTCTCAGCACTTGTTGAAGGCACAATGGTCTGCTTGGAAAAGAACTAAATTGGAAAAGGGATGAAAATGTAAAGAACATTCTGAAGGTGGTGTGCTAAGAAAAATCAATGGAACTATAGTATCCTCTATATTTGAAATGAAACATTTAGAAAAAATTAATTCCATTCACAATGTTGACAAAGTAGAAATTAAACTGTCAAACTTAGGAGGAAGCACACACAGATATGCAGAGGCAATTCTAGCATGGGATTCCAAGTGAAGCCTGGAAGGGCTCAGGGACATTCTCTTGAAGGCTTCTGCTGGGTGGGGCATTGGCTGCAAGGCGGTGTTTTCCCAGCATGCTCTGAGGCCTTGGGTTTGATTGCTCACATGTTAAAAGCTCAATTCCTTTCCCTAAATTAGCTAATGCACTTCATTCCATGTCGGTTGGAATTCTGAGACTGTTTCAGACTAAAGCAAACAGTTCTAAGGATCATTTGGAAACATAAGACTGACCAAGAGATTCGAGGGAACACAGAATACGAGGATTTTTATAATTTTAATTCTATGTCAATCAAAATTGGATCCTAGCAAACAAGTTGATGAAAAAACAAAAGATGCAAAAATTAGCAGTAAGGAAAAAGAAACATATTGCTAGAACCATGAATTAAAGAAACCTAATACAACTAAGTCAAAATAGCAAATGCAAACATATGAATAAAATCACCAAGCAAATAAAGTTTTTAATGTATGAAATGAAAAGAATTTCTCAGCAACGGAAGAAATTATGAAGCAAACTCTTACAACGTTAAACTATGGAAGAGTAAACAAACGTCAGATGAAAGTTCATGTGTTTAGCAAAAAGGTTAACATTCAGTAGAAACAAATAGACCTGAAGGGACAACTAGGAGAAGGGGAAGCCCAAGGGACAAGTTAATGATATTTACTATTCTAGTAAACAAACTTGGGGAAAAAAGGCTCTATTCCCCTATCAAATAAACAGAGGCAAATTCTTAAAGCAACTCTCCAGGATACTGGGTTAGGAGACTTGACAGGATCAATGGCCTCATTGAGAGCAGTGAGGAGAATCGTAACAAACCAGTTTGCAACCTGCTTGCAGGGAGTAAGTTTTGATGCCTTGAAAATATCCCATTTCCTGTGCTAAGGTATTTTTCTGGAAACATATTTTTGAAAAGTAGTTCATTTCCCAGGGCTCTCCCTCTGAGTCTCAGAGAACATCAAAAAAAAGGTGGGACTGAAAGAACCGTGGGAGCTGAAGGATAGGGGAGCATGCACTGGAATGGGGCCAGGTGAATGCAGGGCAAAGCCTTGCAGTCATTAATACACAGCAGCTGCAGCTGCATGCAGAGTCTAGGGAAAAAAGAAAGGACCGGAGAGATTTAAGGGGAGGCGGGAAGCTAGTTGGCTGTAGGAGAGATGAGAGATGGCTATGGGGCATTGTGATACCATCCTTTGTGAACTTGACAGTCAAGAATCACTGAGTCTCAGTAAGGAGCTATCACCGTTGGGTTTGTCTGCGCCTGTCTGTGAGGGACTGATTGTCTTAACTGACTTGACTGATGGGGGAAGATCCAGCCTGCTGTGAGCAGCACCTTTCTCTAGGCAGGCACTCCTAAATTGTGTAAGAATGAAGAAATCAAGTTAAGTGTGATCAAAGCATCAAGTGAGCCTTCGCTGCCCCCTGCTCGTGACTGTGGGACTGATGTGACTTGCCATTTTAAATCTATATGCCTTGACTTCTCTGTAAACATGGACAGTGATCTGGAGCTAGAAGGGGAACTATAAATCTTTTCTCCTCTAATTTGCTCTTTGTGAGGGTGTTTTGTCACAGCAGCAGAAATGACACTAGAACAGGGTGATTGCGACCATGATGCCTAGTTTACTAGTGAAATATGGAGATAGCAGTCCTAAGGAGACTGCTCTCAGGAAGGCGGGAGACAGCCTCCAAGAGCACTGATCTTTTCTTATTCTGCAGAGAAGGAAGGCCTGCCTGGTACAACAGGGAGACAGCAGCGCATTCGGCAGTCTTGCCTTCGCTTGCCCTCTTCCTTTGGTTGAAGACTTACCTTACAAGGGTCTTTGTATTATTTACTTTTCTTGTAGCCATGTACCCAAGAAGCAGCAGCTTAGGGAGGAAGGGGAGTCCATTTGCTTGCATTTTGAGGGACCACCATCCTTCATGGTGGAGAAAGCAGGATGGCACAGTCATGGAGCGGTTGGTCACATCCTGTCTGCAGACAGTGAGAAAGATGGGTTTTCCTTTCTATTTAGTCCAGGACTGCAGCCCACAGATGGTGTTCCCAGGCCCTGGGTGACTCTTCCCTCCTTCCTTCAACATTGCTGGGAACACTGTCATAAATACACCCTGAGTGTTTCCATGGTGATTTAAAACCCAGTCAAGTTGCCAACCAAGATCATTTATCACAGTATTGCTGCTTTGTTCTCTAGAAATAGAGATGGGTGGGGAGAGGTCTGGCCCAAAGCACTGCCAGGAGCTTTGAGGGTAAGCCTGTCAGATCTAAGCCTGCTGTCTGGGGACTCTCTCTTCTCGACATAAAACGCACACCCTCCAAACTAGTAGCCAGCCAGTAGCTATGCCAGCAGCTGGATCCCCAGTACTTTAACTCCCGGCCCACTCTCAGCCTACCTCCTCGAGAGTTGGGTGGGGATGAGAAAGAAGCTATTTGTCAGCTATACTCAGGCTCCAGCTTGATGTCCCTAACAACCACCTGCCCCAGAAAGGAAGACAGGACAGCTCTGGAAAGCAAAAGGCTTGACTAAATCAATGTTGATTCAGCTGTGGAATGCAATCACGTACAAACTCTCAAAGCAGTGTTATTTTCAAATACATAAAGTGGGCATTTTCTAAGACCAAATGGGAGAAAGCATGTCAAAAAATAGTATTAAATAAATACAAATTTGTACCTCGGACGGGCTAGGTGAGAAAGACTGTCCTTTTTCTCTGGATAGGGTAATGGGGGATTCTTATTTTTTGTCATTGTATATAAATTCTCCACAATTTATTTGCACTGCTTTTATAATCAGACCAAAAAAAAAAAAAAAAAAAAAGACTACGTTATTTTATTTTTGAAGCAAGCAGAACCTCAGAGGTCGCAATGACTTTGTGCTGTCTGTCCTGTGTGCATCTGGAGAAATGAGCTCTTGGATTTTGGCCCAGGGCACTTTGAACATATGAGCACAAACCCACGAAAGGTTTATTCTAGGCAATTCAACATGATTACTCTCAGTGTAATGATTCTCAGACCTTTTGTCCTTGCACAAGGTCAGTCCATCCATACACCTGCCCACTCATACAAAGTATGGTCACCAAGAAGAGCTGCCTGCCTGGAACTGTTCTGAGCATGGCATCTACCTGCAGCCTTGACAAAGCTATGTCTCAACTTGAAAAGAGTGTTCCATCATGGGAAAGCAGACAGCAAGCAAGCCACTGTGGAATAAGACATAGGTGACTGAGGTGTTCACCCAGCCCAGGAGTATACAGAAGAACCAGAGGAAAGACTTTGTGATAGCCTTGGAGGAAGATGCAATTTGATCTTAGGCATGAAAGATGAAGACCTGGGTGGGTGGAGCAGGTGGGCAAGATATTCCAGAAAGGTAAGAGGAGTGGGGATATGTTACTATTTGTACCCTAAGAATTGAATAGCATAGGAGGATGGAGTAGCTAGGATTCTTTGATCATAAATCACAAAAGTTGATTCTAATCTGAGTACGGGGCAGATCTAACAAGCTCCAGGAGAACTGAGGAAATAGGTAGGTTCAGCAAGTACAGCTTTAGGGAGCTAAATGGGTTCCATATGGAGCTGCTACAGGTGAGCCAGCCATTCTTAGCCCGTGTGTTACTGAAACATCAGTTCAAAGGAGGGGGTTATGTAGCTGACCCTTGGATTGAGGAAGGGCTGCACTTTGAGTATCACTGGGTATATCAACTTCCATCCAGGGCAGACCCCATGCCCAGGAGTAGATGGCAAATACAAATGAACTTCATGATTCTTGCTTTGTTTTTGTTTATCTCTTTGTTTTGATTTGTTTTTGGTATTTTTGTCTTATTGGTTGTTTTTTTATTTCATTTGTTTGTTTTGAATTGCCTTTGTGTCTTTTTAGAAAGAAAAAAACATAAAGTAATTGGGTATGGAGGTGGGGAGGACCTTTTGGTAGTTGAGGGAGGTAAAGGATATAATCAAAATATAATGTATGAAAACAAATAATAAAAATCAAATTTTAAAAATGTAGGTTATGGTCTTAAAGATCACCATGTAGCTGTCCAATTCCTGTGTACAAAAGACCCTGAAGTGAGCAAGTCCGAGAACAAAAGAGAAAAAAGTGGAGATGATTTAAGCTCTGACTGAACACAAGTAGCATGTGGTACCAATAGGACACTCCTGATGCACCCCGCACAGTGCTTAATGCAAACTAGCTATTAGTTTAAAAGACACAACCAGTTCTTTCCCTTTGGTATTTTAAAGTCTACTGGAAGAGACAAGTAATAGGCTAGCAAAGGAGTATGTGATTAAGAATTGTGGCAAATAGCGTTAATAAAACAACCAGCATAGACTTACAATTAAAAAAACTAGGGTGTCCAATTTAATAGGAGTGACTGGGGGTTCTCTGTAGGAGATACTTAAGCTAAGTCTGAAGAAGGGTAGAAGCCCACCATGCTATTAACAGATGAGAGAAAGAATGTCCTATATAGAAAACAAGTCAAGAACAACGATTGAAACCAGGAAAGGGCTTATTTTGTGAAGGGACCTTAAGCAGGGCTGACTGGATCATAGTAAGTAGATGAAGTGTGTTGTGACACTAGCATTGATTGATGAGGTCATGCAATGGCTTGTGGGATACTGGAAACATTTGGATCTTACTTGGAATTTCTATTGCTGAATAAAAATGAGACCAAATATAATGGTTTAAGTTAATAAAACATCTTATTATTATTCAAGTAAATATGTTTTCTAGACAGCTCTTTTGGAAGCATGTACCTGGCCAGTCATTCATATACACTCTTCTCCATGTTGTGTTGAGCTGGAAGGTATGACGTGGTAAGCTGGGCTTCCTTGCAGCGTGGCTATGGGACTCCAAGACAGAGTACTCCAACTGGAAGCCAAAGATCTTTTAGGGATCAGCGCTGCATGTTAGGCAACATTTTTGCTTCTTTACATTGATAAAAATCAATGATAGGCCCAGCCTTCATGATGAGAGGAGTACTCATGCTTAATCCACCATCAAATTGTTTTTAAACAATAGAATGCCACTGAAGTTTTAATAATACATGGAGGTTAATGTGGCCCGCACTATTTTCCCGCCGGCAGGAACACACGGACACACACAGGATCCTTCTGCAGCAAACCTTTATTACCATGTGGCGAGGAGAGGGCGAACCCTGGAAATGCACTGCTTATATACACCCTGGAGCAGCGTGTTCACCTCTGATTGGCTGTTTGCTCATTACCTCATGAGACGCCTCGGGATAGGCAGTGACTTGGTGCACTCTGGCCCTAGCACATGCGCAGATGGGCTGAGACTTGGCGCGCTCTGGCCCTAGGCACATGCGCAGACTACTTGTTACAGGGAGAAGACACTGGATGCCGGCGCCATCTTGTAATGGTGGCTGCCAGCTCGGGTGCGGCTCTCTACATCTCCCCCTTTTTGTTTTAAATGACAGGCTCTGGCCAATGCCCCGTGTCTTAGGCTAGCTGATGTGCTATCCATTACCAGCACCAAGAGATCGGTGGGATCCTTTGGATCACTACTCATTGGTATGCTCCTGGTTTATGGCATCAGCCTAATCCTGTCGTAGGGGCCAAAGGCAGCGGGCCTCGAGGACTTATGGCAGTTTGACTCACTCTCCCGTGTGCAATGGGATAAGACCCCACGGGGTGCAAGAGCTAAGTCTCCCTGACCATTAGCCTTTGAGTGTTTATTTTGTTCTTAACATGCTGAGCCAAATATCGGGAGAGGCTCCTTGCTCTAGTGCAGCAAGTGCTTGGGTAATTACTACCTTGTCACATTTTTGTTGGACTCTCAGCTTGCAAACCATCCAGAGAAGAAACACTAAGCCAGCACACAAGGCAACACTAAACAGGCCAATCCCCACCCACTCCTTAAAGAAAGAAAAGGCTAAAGAAATCCAAGAGGAGAGTCCTTCAGTCAGTGATAGATTCACTCGTGTTGAGTTGATGGCTACTATTGCCGCTCGCAATGATTCAAGGGTCTCATCAAATCCCTCCGACCAATTCCCTGCAAGATATAAAGATAATTTTCTAGACAAGTTAGCTGCCTGTGTGTAATTATCATACTGCATTCTGGTAATGCACAGGGCGCCCAACCTTCTTTCGCACCCCAATTGGGCTAGTGGGAAAAGAATATCCAATCTTTCTTCTATTAAATCAATGCGCTGATTGACCACCATCAGCCCGCCTTTTAATTGGGCACTAGCAGAAGTATGATGGTCGACTGCGTCTGCCACCGTTGCAGATAGTTGATTTAAAACTGTGCCTGTTTGGACTGAGGTAGACATGGCGATCCCAATGGCAGTAGCTGCAACCGCGGTGACAGAGATCGCTGTTATAATGGCTGCGGTTATTCCAAAATCTCTTTTCTGTCTGAATAATGACAGAGTAGATGGGATTTCTACGGGAATGGAAACCCATCTTGGCACTCTAGCAACCATGGCA
>JADRCD010144837.1:8912-22169 GCA_019843815.1 Montemys delectorum
TTTTTTTTTTTTTTTTTTTTGGTTTTTGGAGACAGGGTTTCTCTGTGTAGCCTTGGCTGTCCTGGAACTCACTCTGTAGACCAGGCTGGCCTCGAACTCAGAAATTCACCTCCCAAGTGCTGGGATTAAAGGCGTGCGCCACCACTGCCTGGCTATAGACATACTCTTATAGCCACTTTGGTATGAAGAGAAACTTCCTTGGTGTTGTTAATTTAGCCTTCCTTAATTCTGTCTCTCTTGTGCATCTTGAAACGTTTATGAACATATAATCAGACAGTTACTTACCTTATAAGAAATGACTTGAACCCAGATATGACCATCAATGTGCAAGGTAAGTTTAGCTAAATAAGCAACAAAGGCATCATCTGTCACTAAGAAATTCTCGGCGGAAAGGACTTCTCCCTGGGAGCTCACCAGACCTGTAGCTTCTGAAGTCTTAGGACTCCAGGCCAAGAGTTCACAGACTTACTGTCTTGTCTCTCAGCACAGAGGTCCAAGCTGATTGAGAACCCCAGGCTATTGCAATGCACGTGACTCTAAACTGCTAACTCTGATTTCAGTTAAAGGAGATGCACACATAAAGAAAGTGAGGGTGTGTGGGCATCATGTGTGACACTAGGAAGTCACCATTGAGTGTGTGTGGTTATTGTGTGTGACACTAGGAAGTCACCATTGAGTGTGGGTATCGTGTGAGACACTAGGAAGTCACCATTGAGTGTAGGCATCGTGTGTGACACTAGGAAGTCACCATTGAGTGTGGGCTTTGTGTGAGACACTAGGAAGTCACCATTGAGTGTGGGTATCGTGTGAGACACTAGGAAGTCACCATTGAGTGTGGGCTTTGTGTGAGACACTAGGAAGTCACCATTGAGTGTAGGCATCGTGTGTGACACTAGGAAGTCACCATTGAGTGTGGGCTTTGTGTGAGACACTAGGAAGTCACCATTGAGTGTGGGTATCGTGTGAGACACTAGGAAGTCACCATTGAGGAGAAAGAGGCATGACAGTAGGCCAGGGCTGTTATGTACTACTTGTCTTCCAGAAGTCCATGGTCATGAGTTTAGTCCTCAGCCTGGAGTTCATTCTCAGAAGGTGGCAGAGACCTTAGAGAGAGAAATGATACCTTTCCACAGGCGCAGACTGAAGCCACTAAAGCTGAGCCCAGATGAACTCTTTGTGTTTAGAGCTTTATCTCAGGCACATGTGACAGTAATTTAAAGATGGTGGGCACTGAATGATAAAGAAGTAAGAACTCCCAGGTGCATGTGAGATGGAGGATTTTAGTGTATAGGTGTCTTCATATTAGAAGTACACTAATTTTTTAATTACTCGACTGATTTTTCTGCCACTATCTGTATAATTGGGAAAGGCAGTCAAAGTGTGTCTCTGTCAGGCAGTGCCTCACACTCATTATCTCACTCAGCTCCTGCTGTCCCCAGGGTATGTTGAAGACACCGAGGTGTTGGTGACATGGGCTGTTGCTGGCTTTCAGACTGTATGTTCTGTTTTGTATCATGTACCATGGTCATATACTTATCATCATTGTTATAGTTGGTTCTCAGAAATAGTCATTTCTCAGGGAACAGACAGACCTCTCCTTCTTGTTCTCACATTGGTATTCTCCACAGAAGACTTCCTCTTCAAAGCTAGATTCTCCCTGCCAGTAGACCTGTGTCTAGGAAGAACTCTGCCATCTAGTGGGAAAGTTGAACACCCATTCCCCCCAACAACAAAACAAAAAACAACAAATCCAAATGTGTCCACATCATCAGCAAATACCATGTCTGCTAACTTCATTTGTGATCATGAAAATGAAAACTAAACCTGCAAAGTAGCATCACCCACCCGCCAGGGGCTCACAGAGAGGAGGGTTTATAGTGTGGGTGCTGGGGGCTCACAGAGAGGAGGGTGTGTGATGTGGGTGCTGGGTACCTGTCACTCAGAACCATGCATGTTGCTAGTGGGAGTTGAAACACAGAAGACCTTTTGGCATTAAGTTCTAATTGAAGGTGTGCAGATGCTATGATCCAGGCGACTCCTTGACATATGAGAGCCAGAAGACAGGTAAGTAGCAGCCTGGTCTGTAACAGTCCCATCATTCCTAGCTGTAGAATGGACACTAGAATGCTCTTCATGTCAGGAGAGTGGTGTACCAGGAGAGGCCGCTACCCACAAGAATGAACTTCACTACAGAAAGCCCCATAGGAAGGAATTCTTGCTGAGTGATTCCATTTTTGTGGCTTCCACAAAATAAGCCAGATGTGTGTAAGAGTCCATGTGTGGTGGTCACTGCTTTGGTGAAGGAGAACAGTTCAGATAGACAGGGAGCAGCAGATGCCTGTAGGGTAGGACCCTAGGACTGTTGCCTCCAAAGAGAGGCAGGCAGGGGGCCAGTAGACCCTGGAAGGAGGGAGCGCTGTAAGTAGGCTGTGTGCAGGAAGGAGTTGGGAGCACATGCCCTCACCTCAGGCCTCTGTCACCTGACTGCCCTCCATGCTCCCTTTCAGCACCCAGCTGGAAGCCAGGTGCTCCTAGCCTTTGGTCAGAGTCCACCCTTTAGCCTCAGGACAGCAAGGTGGAGGGGGTTGGGAAGAAATGGATGAGTTTTGAGGACACCACAGTTTCTTATGTATGGTACGTTTCCTATCCTATCCACGTATGAGACACAGATTCCTTCCTGCAGCAGGCCTTGAGTGCAGTCAGAAAGTGGTTGGTCACGCCATACCCTTGTCCTGCTGCATTGTTGCAGATTCGGCCTGGCAGGCAGTCGCACAGCATCAAGCCATTCCTGCTGGGTAGTAGCCATTGATGACTTTCTCCCACAGTGGCATGCATATAGCACCTCTGGGAGCCAGTGGGAGCAGGTTTTCAGGCTAGTTTCAGCTTGATTTCTCTGTCTTCAAAGTGTGCTGTGCCTTCAGCAATAGGATCTTACCATCTAGTAGGAGTGGGCCACCAAGAGAAGTGGCAGTGGCCTTTGCTGGAGGGTGGCTGGGATCTCCTAACCAGCAACTCACAAGGAAGTACCCCATGCCCAGCACTGAGACTTTCCCTTCACAACTCATCTTCGGAGGGAAGCATTGCCCACTCCCCAGGGTTCCTGGGTTCAAGATCTTTGTGTGTGTGTGTGTGTGTGTGTGTGTGTGTGTGTGTGTGTGTGTGTGTGTGTGTTTTGGTTTTTCGAGACAGGGTTTCTCTGTGTAGCCCTGGCTATCCTGGAACTCACTCTGTAGACCAGGCTGGCCTTGAACTCAGAAATCTGCCTGCCTCTGTCTCCCAAGTGCTAGGATTATAGGCGTGCGCCACCACCGCCCGGCTCAAACTCTTTTTAAAAATTATATTTTTAAATTAGTTTACAAAGTGTTAGTGTTCCATGCATCCTTAGCTTTGGTTGATATCCCCAGCTTTTTCATCTCTCCTGTTTCCCTTTCCTACTCATTTTGAATGGAGAGTTCAACATTGTTATGTGACCAGTCTGCGGAATCACACAGCTCCCACTGAGTGATCTTTCAGTAACCCCAGACCCCTGCAGTCTGCGGAATCACACAGCTCCCACTGAGTGATCTTTCAGTAACCCCAGACCCTTGCAGTCTGCTCTCCGTATTCTGGGGTTGGGCTGCTCTGCCTCAGAAGTAGAATCCTGGCATATTTGTCTTTTTTAAAATCTCCATACATTCCACAGTGAGCGTTTGTGGGTTAGAGAATAGATCCAGTTCTCTAGTTCACTGCTGTGTATGCCAGGCCAGCTGGCCCATGAGTGTCTGGAGTTTCTCACTGTAGGATGCTGGGATTACAGATGAGAGCTGCAGTTTCCAGCTTTGTGTGTCCTGAGTTGCTGAACTCAGGTCCCACACGTGCAGTAAACATTGTACCTGTTGAGTTGTCCCTCAGGTCCAGTATTGGACATTTGTAACTGTTCATTTCACTTAGTATGTAAGAACATATAATCTACGTACTATTCCATCGTAAACATACAACTCTGTGCTTACCCATTTTGTCATCAGACTCCTGGCTACTTACTCCCCCTAGGCTTTGGTGGACGGTGCTGCTATGAACATAGGTGCACAAGACCCCCCCCCCCCCCAACTTAGCATCTGCTCTCAGTTCTACTTGGTATAAACTCAGAAGTGAGGGGTAAAACTTTTTTTTTCTACATTAAGAATCACTGTTTCCATAGCAGTTACACTATGTACATCCCTGCCGATAGCACACGGGGATTCTAGATTCTGAGGCCTTGCTGGCACCTGTCCTGCGCTGCCCTGTCCTGTCCTGTCCATCCGTCCTCCCTTCCTTCCTTCTTCTCTCCGTCCCTCCCTTCCTTCCTCCCTCCCTCCCTCCCTCCCTCCCTCCCTCCCTTCCTCCCTCCTTCCCTCCCTCCTTTCTTTCCTTCCTCCCTCCCTCCCTCCCTCCCTCCCTCCCTCCCTCCTTCCCTCTCTGGCTGTGTATGAGTGGTTTGCCTGCATGTATGTCTTTGTACCACATGTGTACTTGGTCCTGTGAGGTCAGAAGAGGGTCCTGGATGCTCTGGAACTGGAGCTATAGGTGGTTGTGAGCCTCCCTGTGCATGCCATGAACTGGACGTCCGGGAAAGCAGTCCTTAACACAGAGCAGCCTTGATAACAGTCACCCAGTGCATAGGGAAGTGGTGGCTCAGGGTGGGTTTATTTTCTTTCTCTAGTGATAAGTGAAAGTGAGCAGGTTTTCACGTGCTTGTTGTAGATGCACGTGAGTCTACGCAGTGATGTAGCGATGTCAAAGTGCTCTGCCCTGTCGCCCTGTCTTTCCACAGGCACTCTGTACTTTGTCAGTGGCAGAGGACTGTGTCTGATGAAACTGTCTGCTGTAGTATTAGGCCTGTCCATTTGTCTTACTCCTGTGATAAGGATGAATTTAAGGGCTTTGGTTTTGTGTGTAAAGGTAAAGTTTCCCTTCAAGGCCTTTCCTGATGATGTCACGTGAACCGTGTATTGAGCAGACGAGGCCTGTCCTTTGTCAAGAAGGAGCGGCTTCCCTTGGACACCCCTCCCCAGTGCTGCTGTCTGTTTAGTTTTCTTTTTCCCCCTTCTTTCTTTCTTTCTTTTTTTTTTTTTTAAAGATTTAAGTATTTATTTTATTTATATGAGTACACTGTTGCTGTTTCTGACACACCAGAAGAGGGCATCGGATGACCATTACAGATGGTTGTGAGCCACCATGTGGTTGCTGGGAATTGAACTCAGGACCTCTGGAAGAGCAGTCAGTGGTCTTAACCACTGAGTCATCTCTCCCCATCTCTCCAGCCCAGTGCTGCTATCTTATGCTCTGGGAGTCATGTGCTTTTGTTATTTTGTAATACAAAAATGAGCATATTTACTTGTCCATTACTTTAATATCCACGTTTCGTCCTAATCACTTTTATCAGTAATTAATACAGAATTACATGTAGAGGGCAGTAATTGACATCAGCTGTCTTCCTCCTTCTTATCTACATATATGTTTGAGACGATGACTCACTGTATCTGTACCTTAGCCAGACTGGCTGTCAAGCCGTGTCCCAGGCCCTCTTGTTTCTGCCTCCCCAGCACAGGGATAATAGATACACACTCTACCGTGGCTACCTGGTTTTTCCTGCCTGTGCTGGGAATCAGAACTCAGATCTCCATTGTGTAGCCCCACTTTAACCAGCTGGCCCATCTCTTTAGCCCCATCACTAGTCATAGGAAAGGCTGGGAAGTGTAATGATAATTGGCAGCTTGTATTTTCTTGGAGATAAGGCTGCAGTATGTTGGGGTACAACAGTGTAACCGGCTCCTCAGAGGAGCCATGGTAGCACTGGCATCAGTAGGCCTGCAAGGTGGAGTTCTGGGTTCTGTCACAAATACATGAAAAGCAGACGGACACAAGAACAGTACCCAGTGGCTTTCCTCTTGGGCCTGGGGACCTAGTGTGGTTGCTTGACAGGTTGTTGGCAGTTTGTGAAGCAGCATCACGGTGTAGTTGCCAGTTACCACTGCGATGTGGCTGATGATCAGTATTACAGGGCAGCAGGCTTTGCTCTGGACATAAAAGAATAGGATGAGGATGTGTTCCCAGCCAGGAGAAATAGCAAACAGGTGTGATCATCTGGAGCGGGGAGGAGCAGGGAGGAGCTAGGATCAGAGAACTGTTCTCAGCTCTTGAAGGTGTCCTGTGAAAGAACAATTAAGAATGGAGGACGGGGTGGGGAGGCTGGTGAGACGGCTCAGCGGGTAAGAGCACTGACTGCTCTTCCAAAGATCCTGAGTTCAAATCCCAGCAACCACATGGTGACTCACAACCATCCGTAATGACGCCCTCTTCTGATGTGGCTGAAGACAGCTACAGTGTACTTACATATAATAATAAATAAATCTTTAAAAAAAAAAAATATGGAGGACAGGGAGGACTAGCCTAGGTGGCTGCTGCGATAGGGAGGCGGCATGGTGGCCCGGTGCTTTAGCCTGGGCACACCGAGTAGCCACAGCACTCAGCACTCATGGAGTATCTGCCCAGGGCAGTGCCAAGTCTGTCTTAGAATAGAAGCACAGGGCAGGCATGATGTCAGGATGTCCAGCATTAGTGTGAACCTGAGTGAATGAATCCCTGTGCCCTAGCTCTGTCCTTTCATGGATAGGCCTAAACAGTGAGAGACTCTCACCAGAGCCCCATGAGGCACCACTGTTCCCCGGAAGTCCCCACCATACAGCAGAACGTGTGGAACTCACCGCAGGGTAGGGCCTCCATTAGTTATTAAACTGCCTGCAGAAAGCCAGAGATTGTATTTCTGTCACCCGAGGGATTGATTGCTTTCCTGTGAGCAAAGGCAGTTTTTAAAATTTGAAGTACACAATTGTAGAAAACCTTGATCAATATGAAAAGACTGAGAGAATCCTGACATTAAGAGGTGAGTTACAGGGCCAGGCACGGTGGCACATGCCTTTAATCCTAGCACATGGGAGGCAGAGTTGGGGGCGGAGTCGGGGGCAGGGGTGGGGGCAGAGGCAGGTGGATCTCCGTGAGTTTGATACTACTCTGGTCTAGTGAGCTGGTTCCAGGGCAGCCAAGGATACACAGAAACCTTGTCTCAAAAAACAAAGAGAAAATTAAAAAAATAAATAAATAAATAAAAGAAAAAGAAAAAAGAAAAATAAAGATAAGTTGATAAAGATATGTGTTTAAAATACTCATGAAATCAGATGTCAGAAGTCCACTGTATTTGAATAAACCCCTAGATATTCTTACCTAGATTTATTAGATGGTATAAGTTTACACATTAGTGATAAGTAACTAACTTAAGTGGCAGTGTTTAAGCTCTTCCTGTAGTCACACTTGAAGCCACTAGATGGCGGTATTGGAACTTGGTAAAATCTGTAATTTCTACTTAAAATTGTTATTAAATGAGGCTTGAGTGTTACTAAATATTAAAAATAGCTGAAATGTTACAAAGTGGTAACATATTATTTCAGTAAAATTAATAAGAGGATGGTGTGTGAGCATCCAGAACCAGCTTTGACAGTTGGCTCCCTGTTTCTGAAGAAACTATGCCCAAGTGAGAATTAAGAATACAATTATAGGGCTGGTGAGTTGGCTCAGCGGGTAAGAGCACTGACTGCTCTTCCGAAGGTCCTAAGTTGGGATCCCAGCAACCACATGGTGGCTCACAACCATCAGTAAGGAGATCTGAGGCCCTCTTCTGGTGCGCCTGAAGACAGCTACAGTGAATTTGAGTGTGGCTGGAGCAAGGGTGGCCGGGGCCCGGCAGAGGTCCTGAGTTAATTCTCAGCAGCCACACACATGATGGCTCACAGCCATCTGTGCAGCTACAGTGTACTCATACACATAAAATAAATAAAATAAATCTTAAAAAAGAATTACATTTATGTGCTTGTGTTTATTTTTTCCTAAATCACACAGTAAAGCATAAGTAAAACTATAGGAATACTTACTGTGTGTGACTCTCCACCTCATTCCCTTGTGACAGACAGAGTCTCAGTGACCCTGGATGTAAGCTGGCAGCTGGCAGGACCCTGAGGCCCTCCTGTCTCTGTCTCCCGCAGGGCTGGGTTATAGGTGTGCACAGCCGCCCTGCCCCCAGCTTTATAAGTGATCTCTGAAGATTTGAATTCTGGTCCTGTTGTTTGTACATCAAGCATTGTTACCCACTGAGCTGTTTCCTGAGCCCCAAACTTCAAGTTTGACTATGTATAGCAAGTTGTTGCGCAGCCTAGCTCTAATAGGTAACTTTAGGAAAAATTCTTACCATTATTTAAGGAAAGGAAAAGGTAGAATTTTTTTTTTTTGTAACAAGGGGATTTAGTGATACTGTTGAATAACTGTATTTTTATCAGAATTGTTGAATAAATGTTGATAGGAACGTAGTCGTACTGTCTAGTGGGTATGATTGTCACCACCCCACGGCACACACTTTAGCAGCTGTCTTCCCGTATCACATCCATGCTTAACATTGATTACAGACAAAGTGGAAGCTTAGAACCTCCCTTTGGCATTGCTTTGACCAACAGTGTAGATGTCAACAATGAGTAAATCTCAGATCTCAGAAGGAAGGAAGTAGGAAACTAAGTGTCGGGGATTTTATGGCTGGCACTGGAGCATGCACGTGAGTTCTAAGGAAGGATAAAAATAGGGAACAGGAAGTTGATTCATGAAAGTGATTTTTATTCCACTGCATGCTTTAACTGAGAAAACAAGTTAGAAAATGTGCGAATGTTTTATGGTTAATTATTCTTTGAAAAGTGCATTCTAATCAGTTTTTAGAACAGTTTCAGGGTGAGGAGGGAGCCTGTCTCTGTCTTCTGTACATTGCAGTTATTCAAGCACACGTGTGCACATGTGTGATGGAACTGTCCCTCATATATGGTAAGGTTGACTGCTTTCCTGGTTTTCTCCTCTCTGCAATCTCTGTGTATCATGGGCACTGGGACCCTGATCTGACCAGAATGAACAGTTGTCCACATTAATCTTCTCTTGTAACTGGGTGTGAAAAGCAGTAAACAAAACAAAACACTGATCTGCAATATCCCAGGTACATGCTGTGTAGATGTAAGCCCAGAAGAGAAGGGATACGGATGCCGGGTTTGTACTTTTTCTGGGTGTAGGTTTTAGAAAGTGGGTAACATTTCAACAGAGACTTGAAGGAATCAGGAGCAAGCCATGTGAGATCTCAGGGATCATCTTATAGGTATAGGAAACCCTAACCCTAACCCTAACCCTAACCTGCCTGGGCAAAGGCCCCTGGTGGAGGCATGACCCTTGGTAACTGTGGAACTAGACAGAGTGATAGGGAGTGAGATGAGATAGGAGTTGGGCAGAAAGCTGAGGCAGCATTCTCCATTCATTCTCTGTTGCTGTAGCAAATACCTGGACAAAACAGCCTTAAGAGAGGGTTTATTTGGCTCAGAGTTCCAGGCTAGAGTCATCGCAATAGGAAGTCAGGGCTGGAACTTGAAGTAGCAAGTGGGAGCTCACAGCAGTAATGCGTGCCTGCTTAGAGCTCAGCTTGTTTCTCTCTTTGTTCATGTTTTAAGACCTCCTCCTTTGGGATGATGCCGCCAACAGTGGGCTGGGTCATCCCATGTCAGTTAACAAAATCAACACAATCCCTCATAGACTCGCCCAGAGGGCAGGCTGATCCGCGAAATTCCCCAGTGGGACTTTCTTCACTGGTGGTTCTAGACTGTGTCAAGTTGACAAAACTAACCAGCACAGACAGTGCACGGATTTCACAGGCTCTTGCACTAATGTTATACGAAAAGTGATGAAGAGCTATTGCTTGTTTCTTTGGGACATGAGAGTGTTTTGATTTGTACTGTTTTTATCTTTCGACTCATATTCCTTTAAAATATGTTTATTTTATATACATTTACAGTTATCAAATTAAATTTTAATTCTAGTTCTCAAGTGTTACTAAATCCTCTCCAGGTTGCTCTTGGTTTGAAGTGTTACTATGAACTCATTCAGTGAACTTTGTCTCCTCTTGGTGTCCATATATGTTTTATTTTATTATGAGAGTCTGTCTGCCTTTCTTTTCTTCTTTCCCTTTCCCCTTTCCCCTTTCTACTCCCCTCCCCTCCCCTCCTCTCCTCTTCTTCTCCCTCCCTCCTTCCTTCTCTCCCTCCTTCCCTCCCTCCCTCTTTCCCTCCCTCCCTCCTTCCTTCCTTCCCTCCTTCCTTCCTTCCCTCTCTCCTTCCCTCCCTCCCTCCTTCCTTCCCTCCCTCCTTCCTTCCCTTCTTCCCTTCTTCCCTCCCTCCCTCCCTCCCTCCCTCCCTCCCTCCCTCCTTCCTTCCTTCCTTCCTTCCTCTGCTTTGGCAGACAGTGAATTTAGCTTTCTCTGTAAAAGACACAGATCTCTGATGGTCTGGCTCAGTCCCTACTCTCTTCTGAGTACTTTTCAGCCTACAGCTCCAAGGGCTTGTTCGTGGGCCCCTGGACTATCAGGTTTAGTTTATGTCTGTTTCTAATATCCGCTCATAACTTGACTTGTAAAGCACTGTCAGCCAGTCTCAGCTGCAGCCTCTTGAGTAGTAACCACTTAGCACCACTGAGTAGTATAGTGACAGGATTGTGACACATTCTTCTTGGCCTCTCCTCCTCAGAGCACAAGTACAGGCCCTTACAGTATGCGTGTCCCTTGGTTCCAGCTGCTATAACAAAGTACTAGGGACTAGGTGGCTTGCACAGTGACAGTGATGTATTTCTTCACAATCTGGAGGCTGTAAGTCCTGAGATGAGGGTGGCATGACCGTTAGGTTCTGGTGAGGCAGGCTGGCTAGAACATTCCAGTCTTCTTCCAGAGTCCTCCATGGGGCTGGGAGAAAGTACACTATTCTCCACCATGGGGTCACACTTTCATCACCTCCTCTTTTTTTTTTTTGCTAAGTTTTTTTTTTTTGGTTTTTGGAGACAGGGTTTCTCTGTGTAGCCTTCGCTGTCCTGGAACTCACTCTGGAGACCAGGCTGGCCTCGAACTCAGAAATCCGCCTGCCTCTGCCTCCCAAGTGCTGGGATTAAAGGCATGCGCCACGACCGTCCAGCCTCATCACCTCTTCTAAGCCTGTCTCTAAATACTGTTAGTCTGGGGTATCAGGGCTTGAACATATGAACAACTATGCTTGGGATAGAGTTCACTCCACAGTGTGTTTTTGAGAGAGAGAGAGAGAGAGAGAGAGAGAGAGAGAGAGAGAGAGAGAGTGAGTGTGTGTGTTTGCAGTTATTTATTTGTTTTTGTGATCAAATCACCAGGCCAAAAAAAACTCAAAGCAGGATTGGTTTGGCTCACAGTTTCTGAGGGATCAGTCTTTGTGTGGAGAGTATGGCAGAGCCAGGCAGTTCATGTCATAGTAGTCCAAAAGGTTGACACGGGGGTGCTTGTGGTCTCTGGCTTCCTCCTGTCTCCTATATAGTTCTAAACCCAGTCAAGTGGGCAACCATGGTGCGTCTATCTCTTCCCTTGCTCTCTGGTCAGTCCTCTGGTCCATTTGTCTATTGGTGCTGTGATTCTTTTAAAGCTATTTTAAATTAGATGTATTAATATCTGTTAGAATGCCAGTCTCATGAGATTATTAAAAGCCAGCTAGAGAGAGAGGGAAGGTACAAGAGGCTTGTCTGCTCACAGCGAGGGAGCATCTTGTCACCCACATGTACAGATGGTCAAAATGCCTATAGAGAAGATGGGTGCAACTCCTTACAGAGCAGAAAGGACTTCCACAGGGGAAGCTGGGAAGTGTAGTCCTTCAGCAGGAAACTATCAACTCTTTTGTTCATTTGTTTCATGTAAATATTATATTCCATATAAATTTTAGTCTGTCTCAAAATCTTAGCTAGAATTTGGGAGTTAGGGGAGAGTGGGTGCCTTTTCTTATTCAAGAGTCTAGTATATCTTTCTGTTTGATTATTTTAAAGGATCATTATTTTTCTCTTGTAGCATTCTTTTGTGTTTCTAAATAGCATGCAGTCTTGTTAGGGTAAAGAGACTATGGTATTCTCTTTCTCCAGTGGACTGACTGCTGAACTAGAGAAATGTCCTTGGTTCTGTGCACCACTCCTGCACTTCCCATCACTGACCTTCATGTTTTCTTCATTTTGTTGCTTTCACAGGTGTCTTGACAAATGAATGCTGAACTTTTAAAGAATGTGTTCTCCAGTGTCTAACATTTTGTGTTTTAATCATCAGTGTATGGGTTTCCGCATTCTACATCCTCTGGGTTGCATTTTTAAAAGATTCAATTTTATTTTATGCGTATGGGTATTTGGCCTGCATGTATGTCTGTGTACCACAAGTATGCCTGGTGTCTGTGGAGGTCAGACACCATCATATCTTCTGGAACTAGAGTTGTAGACAGTATCCACTGTATGGATACTGAGAACTGAACCCAGGTTCTCTGTAAGAGCAGCCAGTGGTCTTAATCACTGGGCCATCTCTTCAGTCTGTGGATCATATCTATGTTTTAAAAAAAAAACAAAACAAAAAAAACCCACCTCTGTCTGTCCATATATATATATATGTCTCTCTCTATATATAGACATATATATACATATATATACCTATCTACACACACACACACACACACACACACACACACTCTAATGCTGTATTTATTGTATCCATGCTTTAATTTATATCTCCCCAATCCAATGCTGTATTGAGCTTCTCCTCCCATCCCCACTCCTAGAGAGGTTTTCCCTGTGTAGCCCTGGCTGGCTGTCCTGGACTCGCTTTGTAGACTAGGCTGGTGTTAAACTCTCAGAAATCCACCTGCCTCTATCCCCCAGGTGCTGGGACTAAAGGCGTGTGCCATCAGGCCTGGTATAGCTGTGTTTGTGTGCTCGGCTGCTGTCCTTGTGTTTTCAAGTCTCTTTGCACCTGTAGTTGCGTGACTTCCTTACTATTATGTTGGAGAGTTCTCTGTGTTCTCTCTCACACCAGTTCTTCAGATGTGTATTTAGCAGATACTTCCCCAAGTTTATCTCTTTGTTGATTTTCATAATAGTGACCTTTGAAAAACGTAGTTAAAAATTCTAATGAAATAAAATCTACCAGTTTATAAATAGCCTATGTTGTGTCTGTTTGGGAAATCTCTGACTTATGTAGGTTTCTTCTAGAAATTTTATTTTAGGTTTTCCCATTCCCTATTTTGAATTTTTATATATGATTCAAAGTATATATTGAAGACTATTTGTCTATGTTTATTTGTGGATGTTCAACTTTTTTCTTATTAGAATAACTTTTTTTTTTTTTTTTTT
>JADRCD010144838.1:0-12004 GCA_019843815.1 Montemys delectorum
ACACAGAGACACACACACAGACACACAGAGACACACATACAAACACACACACACACAGAGACACACACACACAGACACACACACACAGAGACACACATACACACAGACACACATACAGGGACACACAGACACACACACACAGACACACAGAGACACACATACAAACACAGACACACACAGAGACACACACAC
The DNA here is from genome assembly GCA_019843815.1 of Montemys delectorum. Classification (NCBI taxonomy): domain Eukaryota; kingdom Metazoa; phylum Chordata; class Mammalia; order Rodentia; family Muridae; genus Montemys; species Montemys delectorum. The sequence goes on from JADRCD010144838.1 coordinate 193, forward strand.
ACAGAGACACACACACAGACACACACACACATAGACACACATACACACAGACACACATACAGAGACACACAGACACACACACAGAGACACACACAGACACACACACACTCTCAGCACAGTAATAATATGTAATTAAAAGTTAAGCTAAATGAAGTAACAAAAAAATGAAAGTAGACAAGTACACAATTATAATTGGAGTATTCTTCCCTACTCCTGAATAACTGATAAAACAAATAGACATAAAATTACAAGTGTAGAAAGCATGAAAAATACCATGAACCGTCTTGATCTAATTGACATTTATAAAAGTCTTCTCAGTAGCAGAATGTACATAATACATTCCCAGAATGTATTATACCCAGAAACACCTACCAAGGTAGGCTACATGCTAGGTCACAAAACAAGGTCAGTAGATTCAAAGGAATTATGCCCAGTGTGTTCTCATGTTCTCTAGTCAAAACAAAGTAAAAGTACAAACTAATAACTGACACTTGGGAATTTATTTATTTATTTACTTATTCACTTATTTATTTATTTATTTTGGTTTTTTCAAGACAGCGTTTCTCTAGGTAGTCCTGGCTGTCCTGGAACTCACTCTGTAGTCCAGGCTGGCCTTGAACTCAGAAATCCGCCTGCCTCTGCCCCCCAAGTGCTGGGATTAAAGGCGTGCGCCACCACTGCCCAGCTGACACTTGGGAATTTACCAATATATGAAAGTTGATGAACATTTTCCTATATAACCAGCAAGTTAAAGAAAAAGTCACAAGAAAAAATTTAAAAACCTTGAAGGTTACTGAAAAATGAAAAATCAGAATACTAAAACCTATGGAATTGTCCTTAAAGTTGTATTTAAAGGGATATGTACAGCTATAAATACCTACATTAAAAATAAAATTGTGAAATGAAAAGCCTGACCTTCCTCCACTTCCAAGTGCTAAACAAGAAAATCAGGAGTTCAAGGTCATCCACCACTACATAGTAGAGTTTAAGACCAGCCTGAGCCATGTGAAACCAAGTTTTTCCAAGAACAAAAAGTAGTTTACTAACAAAGTCATTTTTTCTTGTTTTGTTTTTTATGGGTGTTGTTGTTGTTGTTGTTGTTGTTTTAGACAAGGTTTTCTTGTACAGTCTTGTCTGGCCTGGAACTCACTGTATAGACCAGACTGGCTTGGAACTCACAATGATCTGCCTTCTGAATGCTAGGATATATAAAGAGTTAAATTGCAGGCAATTCTCACATTGTGTGGTTCCCTACATGCACAAATTTAATTATTGTGGATCAGATTACATGAGTCTCAACATGGTTCAAATTTTAGTTAGCCCAGGATTTTAATTATGGGCTTTGAATAGAATAATGCCCACTACCCTCAGTTCACAAACACTGTGTAAGTAACAAGTGCACAGCATGATTAGTGACAGCTCACATTCTCCTTAGAAACCAGGCTGGGGTGAAGGGCGTTTAGTTCAAACTACTCTTAAGTCTTAAAAAAAAAATAAAACATTCTGTTGTTCAATGCTTCTGATTAACTCATTTATTTGTTCATTTAGTGCAATGCTGGGTATTGAACCTAGGGCCCTGTGCATGTGGGAAAGTTCCATACCACTTAGCTACATCCCCAGGACCTTTGTTTCAATATTTTAAATTACAGTGCTAATATTTCTTTTATTTCCTTCTCCATTTGTAGCAAATACTAAAAATTTAATGCCCTAACAAAAATTGTCAAAGATTACACAACTATCATAATTCCTGTCACTGTGACAGATATTCATAGCTTCTGGCTGCACAGTAACTTGTATGTTGCACTGCCAGATGCAGACTGTCAGTGCTTGACTTTTGCTCCCAAAAGTCTCAAGTAGAATTGCCTTTCTAGAAAGGTAGGCCTGTTTGTTTGGAAGGGTACATGCATCCTCATGGGAAGCTGAGAACTGGAGAGAGACATGGGTGCCTTGGTTCACTGTCCCCAGGGCTGAAGCGTCTCTGTCTGTCTCACTGGAACAGTCCAGGGGCTGCAGGTGGAGGTCATACATAGTCTATGTAGATATGGATTCCCCTCCTGAGAGTTGTTGAGTAGGACCTTATGCAGAGCTTTCTGTTTAGTTTGGTTGTTTGAGTTTTATGTAGCTGTTGCCTGGCTTTTATCTTTAAAGTGATTTGAGATATCTTCTATCTCATTTGCTGTTCTTTTTCTTTTGTCTGAGTCTGTAGATTCTTGGCTACACATCAGGAGTTTTTGTTTTGGTTTGGTTTTTGTTTTGGTTTGTTTGTTTGTTTGTTTGTTTGTTTTTTCGAGACAGGGTTTCTCTGTGTAGCTCTGGCTGTCCTGGAACTCACTCTGTAGACCAGGCTGGCCTCGAACTCAGAAATCCGGCTGCCTCTGCCTCCCAAGTGCTGGGACTAAAGGCGTGCGCCACCACTGCCCGGCCATCAGAAGTTTCTATATAAAAGTTTGGGATAGATCTGTGTGATTGTCATTTTTCCTAGTCAGTGCTTTACAGGGTAGTATTTTCACTATGAACAATACATAGAACAATGTTTGACAAACATTGTGTTCCCAGGTTTGCTTTTGATCTTAGTGTAAATCTCTTCCTCTTTTGGAGTTGACATTCTACCTGCCTATAGTTCCTTGGTCTTCCAGTCACTGCTTACATATGAAGCAGAGGTGGTTACCTTACTGGGCAGCTCCCTTGACAGTCTCTTTTTAAACATACTATTTGCTTGGAGCCTCTCCTCCCTCCCTCTCCCCCTCTCTCCCTCTCTCCTTCCTCCCTCTCCCTCTCCCTCTCTCTCCCTCTCTCCTCCTCCCTCTCCCTCTCCCCCCTCTCCTTCTCTCCTCCCTCCCTCTCCCCCTCTTTCCCTCTCTCCTCTTTCCTCCCTCCCTCTCCCTCTCTCCCTCTCTCCCTCTCTCCTCCCTCCCTCTCCCTCTCCTTCTCTCTCCCTCCCTCTCCCTCTCTCCCTCCCTCTCCCTTTTCCTCTCTCCCTCTTTCCCTCTCTCCCCTCTTTCTCTAAAACAGTGTCTCAGGGTGCCCTCAAACTCACTAGGTAGTTTAAGATGACTGAATGTCCGACTCTCCTTTCTCTGCCTCCCAGTTGCTGAGGTTATGGATAGGATCCAGCACCTCAGTGTCCCTAGTTTGCCAGAAGAAACCTCTCCCTCCCCTCTTCCATGAGAGGGGGTTTTAGGAATCTGTATTTTAGGTCTAGTTCAGAGATGGCATGGGTCTCAAAGAATAACAAGTCCCCCATATATGTGCATGCTATTCATGGGCAGCATGATTCCTCAATCATGCTGAGCCTCAGCTATTTTTATGATGAAAGCATCATTTCTAGTCATCAGTATTTCCCCATGAAAGCAGACACACAACTTCCTAATGTGTGCTGAGTACATGAAACAGGGTTGTCCTCACAGGTATTGGCATATTTCTTATGACTCTAAATTATGCTTTCCTGTTATACTCTTTGTTATTCCTTTTTGCCTCTCTTTTTAATTATTAACTATAGCTTAAATATCTGGAAACTAGTAAACTCTTCATCATAGTAGCTTAGTGCACAGTTTAGTAACAGAAAAACCTTGTTTGGAGATTGGAATATTGGCTTCACCAAACTCTTCACCATGTAACCATGAGCAAGTTCTTGTGACTTCTGTGCTTAGTTTAACTCATCTGTAAAGGAATGGGCTGCAGCTGTGTTGTAAAGTTTTGTAGGGATCAGATGAAATGGCCACGTGGCGGGGGGCTTAGCGTGGATGCCGGTAGATATGTTCTAGATTGAGTTCCTGCAGTTGTTACTAGGACATACCCCAGCAAGACCACAATGCCTGTGGGTGGGTAAAGGGCATGGAGAAGAACCACTGTAGAAACAGTTGCAAGGAGCAGTATCTGCCTTATCGCATGTGAGCAGTAGAAGTTTATCGACCATGACGTAACAGTCATTACTTAGTACATTCCTTCCTCAGTCTGGACAGTGAACACTCATACCCCCAATGTCTCTATGTGGAAGACACACATTAAAGGAGACAGAGAGAGTTCGGATTTAGTCACAGGCCAGCTACTGGCTACTCAGGCTACTTCAGAATTTAGTGTTCTGACTCCTGGGGTATGGTGTACTCTGCTTCTTATTTAGAAGCTCAGTGTGCCAGGAAGGCTGGCTGTCAGCTCATGCCTGCATTTTCTATTACAAGTCCCTGCTACGTTCAGCATTGTCCTGGGTATTGGAAGTATAATCTAAAAAAGATTATACTTGTCTCCATGGTTTCATAGTCCAGTGGTATGCATCTATTTGGAGAAAAAAAATTGATTAAAGAACTACTAAGCTTGGCTACTTTCTAATGTCAAGGGATATCTTTCCATTTGAGAGCTCTTTTCAAAAAAATTGATTCTTCTGGGAACTAAAGCAATGACTCGGCCTTTAAGTATGTTAGCTATTTTTGCAGAGAGCCCTAAGTTCAGTTCCCAACACCCACATTGGACAGCTCACAACTTCTTGTAACTCAAGCTCCACAGAATCCTACACCCTCTTCTTGCTTCTGTGGACACATGTACTCCTGTGCAAATATACTGACACATAGACACAAGCATGTGCATAAATTAAAAAATAATAGTAATAACTCTTTTAAGTGGACTGTTTTTATAATGAAAGCTAATGTCCGTTAGAACAAGTATTGCTGTGTGTGGCCAGTACCCTGAAAAGAGAGAAGTGGAAGGAACACTGTTTTGTTGGGAAGCACTTAGAATTATTCTTCGTGGCTCCCGAGATTTTGCTAAGGTACTTCTTTTACAGGAAGTCAGACTAAAGTGATTCAAGTGGTATATAAATTAAGATTATCAGTGAAATCCTTCCCTCCTCTCTATGACACAGCTGATTTTGCCTTTCGAGGGTTTGTCTGTTCTTTGTTCCAGTACATGTGCGTGAATGCGGGCGTGCGTGTTTTGCATATGCATGGGCATGTGGAGGAGCCCAAGATTGAAGTTGGGAATCATCCTTGATTACATTGCTTCATTGAGACAGAATCCCTCTGTGAGACCCAGAGTGCACAGGTGTGGCTAGCCTTTTACTCTTTGGATTGGCATTGATGTAGGTTAATGGAGATCTGAACTCTGGTCCTCGTGCTTATATAACAGGCACTTTAACTACTGAGCCATCTCCCCAGATCCCCAAGATTTTTTTTTTCTTAAAGAGGCTATATTGGACTAGACAGCTGGTTCAGCTTGTACTGCTTCTCAGAGGACCTAAGTTCAATTCCCAGCACCCACAACCACTATATCTTCAGCTCCAGGGGGATCCTGGGGCGCCAGCACTCACATGCACCCACAAACACACATTTACATAAAAATAAGAAACCTTTTTTTAAAGGAGGCTGTCTTAATTCTTGAGCCACTTGAGTAGATGCCTTGAAATGTTGTCATTGAAGCCAGCTACTTTTTGATGTGAAAATAGGATTCTTTGATTTATTCTTGCTCAATCTCACACAAGAGTGGGACACGACCCTAGGGGAAACTGAATTCTAACTTGAGCTGGGCACTTCTTGAACTAAGGAGAAAGGACTTGCAAGCCCTCTCCTCAACAGTAAGCTCTCACAGAGGTTTGAGAGACCTGGGACCAATTTGCATAGGCCTCCAGCTCTAAAGGCCTAGGCACTATCTTTTTTCTGATAGGGAGTCAGTTTAGTGGTTGTTTAAGTCTCAACCAGATTTATGAATCTTGAGTTTACAAACCACTGCTGCTGCTCCAGCCCATTTTAAGACTCATCCAGAAAAATCCAAAATGTTCCGTAGTTCCAAGTGTCAGGCATCCTTACCATGCCACCAAACTTAAAACTCACATAGAATTCCTTCCCTAATCTGTTTTCCCAGCTTTTGAGTTCTTTCTATCTAAAATGAATAGGCCTGTTGCTACAACTCCTTTTGTGTTGATTTGTTTGGCTGTAACTTAAGTGGTAGAGACAATTTGCAAGCTGTGGAATCTGCTCTGCTTGGATCCAGCAGCTGGCTGCCTTCAGTCTCTTGGAGCTTTTCATTTTGCATGACTGGGAGGATGGGAACAGCAGTAGAAGAAAGCAGGCTGCTTGGTTTAATAGTCTGTGTTTGTTTGCTGATTCCGGTAATAGCTTTGGACAGCTATTTGAACAGCTGCTTTTAAAATGCCCTTTTGTTTTACATTTAAGTGTGCAAAGCTGGTCTTTAGTACTCACTTGTCTACTCTTTAACTAGTGTTCCTTCTTTATTAAATATCCTTTAATATGTTCCACTCCTGTGGCCTACGCATACTTTGATGATAAAAGCTAATTTGCTTTTTAAAAAAAAGCATTTTTAAAAATTTGCAGATCAAACCAAAAGAATACTTTCTTGTTGCCTTTGTTATTATACTTGTTTTTTAATTTGACAAGTTACCTTTTAAAATTAAATTAGAACTTCAGTCATGTTAAAACCATAATTTGTAGGCAGAGGCAGGCAGATTTCTGAGTTCAAGGCCAGCCTGGTCCACAGAGTGAGTTGCAGGACAGCCAGAACAACACAGAGAAACCCTGTCTTGAAAAACCAAAAAAAAACAAAAAACAAAAAACAAACAAACAAACAAAAACCATAGTTTGTATTAGCTTCCCAAGTCTTCTAACAAGTAGTTTAGTTTACATACTGCAGACATGTTTTAAAAAATAAAAACTAGACAGAGTAATTTAATCAGATTTATAGGTGTGTATATATGTGTGTGTTTGACTGCATTCTGTGAAAATTAGAATACATTAGAAACACATACAAAATAAAAAGATACATTTGGATTTATCTGTCATCATTGCTTAAGTAGACTTACCGTGACTTCTTTGTGCTGAGTCAGCATTGTATTCTGTGCTTACGTGTAGGTGAGAGACCTGTGCATTGCTTATATGCTGGTGACCTTGACTTATCTCTATATTGGTGTCTTGGTTTTTGCCTCATTCCCTTCACCTCCATTACCCAAAGATTGTATCGAACAGGTAAGACACTGTGCATGCCCATGTGATGTTATGTATGTAACAGAAAGAACAAGACAGGAGCAAGACCAGTCAGGCCTGGGTTTGAATATCACCTCTGCCTTCCCCATCCTTTTGAGGTTTCTACTTTTTTTTTTGCATGAAGTAACAGGCTACATGCATGCTCTATTTGGTTTTTAGATGAACTCTGGAGTAAGGTTCTGCATAATAGGCAGTTGTAATGTTCAGATAACCACTATCACATATATGTATTTCTCTTAGAATAGACCACGGTTTCTGCTGTTTGCATGGATTTCTAAAATCTCCACCGAGACTCCACTGAGGTCTCTGATTTTCCAAAGCTTAGCTGCAGAAATGTCCGGAATGAACCAGTTTTAATTCATCAGTCTTTAAGGACAGTTTGGGGGCTGAGTAACAAGGAATAAAACAAAAACAGACTATTTAGCTACTAAAAAGTGCAAGCCAGAACCAGGAAGAGAGAAATCTTTCAGCAAAAAGTTGTAGTGAAATTTAGAAATAGTAACATTTTCAGTATTAAAGAATTTTTTGTGAAAAACAGCATTTCATAGGTGATTTTCTGGTCAGAGGAAACCCTCTAGGAGTTCAGTAGTGGTGTTTGAAGCCAGTTACAAGGTGTATTTCAGAATATTGATAGTGTTCTCTACAAGGAGACAGGGGCTGCTGCTGTGTGGTAGCTGGAAATGTTCTCTTTGTAGAAGTTTTGTGGCAGCCAAGCATTTGCAGAAAATTTCCCTGATTCCTAGGTCCACATAAAGCTCCTCCCCAGGGAATAGGAGTATTTGTGGTATTCTCAAAGTGTAATTCTCAGTTGACTTTTTTAGCTACCCAACTGAAATGAAGAAAGCAAGCCTAAGTGTAAAAGTAAATCCTTCCTGCTTAGTGCTAGACTGCAAGAGCTGATGGCACTAGGACTCAGATGCACACTCACCATGCCCAGGTGACAGATGCACACTCACCATGCCCAGGTGACAGATGCACACTCACCATGCACAGGTGACAGATGCACACTCACCATGCACAGGTGACAGATGCACACTCACCATGCACAGGTGACAGATGCACACTCACCATGCACAGGTGACAGATGCACATTCACCATGCACAGGTGACAGATGCACACTCACCATGTATACTCTTTGAAAGTGCTGCAGTCAAAGGAAGAAAAGCCAGAGAGCTATAGCAAAGACACAGTGCCAAGGAATTTAATTTGCCATTTAAGTAAATTAGGAACAGATTTGCTTATTGTATTTGAACTTTATAGAGCTGTGTTTCTTGGTGTGTTTGTTGTAAAGAACAAAGTTTTCTTTATTATTCTAATGCAGAGTAATTTTCAGACTAGAACATTTATAAAATAGAATATGCCAGTGTCAATTTTTTAATCAGTTTCTAAATAATGTAATTTTGGTTTCTGTACTCACCTCTTGACAGATAGTTAAGCAGTTTGTAGGCAGGCATTAGTTCATAAACCACTATTTGGGGATTGCCTTTGTGGAAAATAAGCAGAAAATTTTATGAATTTGAATGTACTGAATTGAATTTTGACATGACTTCATTATCTTTCTTGGATTAGAACTTCTTAGACAACTTCCCTAGCAGTGACATCCTGTCCTTCATTGCAAGGATATTCCTGCTGTTCCAGATGATGACTGTATACCCACTCTTAGGCTACTTGGCTCGTGTCCAGCTCTTGGGCCATATCTTCGGTGACATTTATCCTAGGTAAGGGTTCTTCTCTAGACCAGCAAGATTGCCAAGCAACAAATGACTGTGCAAACAGGTCAGTTGAAAATGTGACTGATCCTTTTGCTATACAAAAAAAATTTGCCTAATGAAAATGGTTACTTAGAATAGATCACAGTGTCTGTTTCCCAGAAGAGCTTTAAATAGAGAGGCCACTCCTTTGCCTGGGACAATTTGATGTCTACTCCTTCCAGGAGAGTCAGTTGGCTCTGATGTCTACTATATTTATGTGAAGATCTAACTGCTATTAAGAGCACCTTGCTAAGAAGTTTATGGTACTTAGAACCTATATTGGTGTGTGTGCTCATAAGAGCCAATGCTTTTAATTATTGGATATTAATACATGTATGTTTATTAGTAGCTGTATATTTCCATAGAAATGCTTAGTGTTTAGTGTTGACAGTGAGACATAGAATGAGTTTAATTTATTACATAATTAAGACAAGTTTAACTTGCTGTGGGAATGTTAGCTTCTTAATGAGCATGGTGGATGTGCATCCTTTTGAAAAAGATCTGTTGAGGCAGTTGCCCTTATCCAAGGGAAATGTGCACAGAACACCATTGTGTTTCCAGAGTTCCCCATGGCAAGCGCACACTGTCATTTGCCCTAGAGTTGCATGCTCCACAGCTTTTTTGACTCAAGACTTCTTCATACTCAGACATTTTATAGAAGATTACCAGGAGCTTTTACTTCCAAAGACACATCTATCAATACTTAGTGTAAAAAATTAAAACTGAGAATTTTAAGATATCTGTTGATTCCTTTAAAAAAAATCAGTTAGGTCCAAACATAGAGGCACATACCTGTAATCCCACCCACAGGAAACTCTCACATGTGAGGCTGACTTGGAAAACAAATGCAGCCCTCTTGAGACCCTGACACTCACTCAAAAACTATAGTAAAATTGCTACCTGTTAGCATGAATAATATCTTTATGAGAAATTACTAATTCCAAAACCAAATGGGTTTACAGCCATAAACTCTTTAATGTCTGCTTTCCTGCTTGACAGTTGAACTCTTGTGTTTCTGCGTTAGCTGTTATCCTGTTAGTTTATTTAAATATGTGAGGAAACTTCAGCCTCGTGTAGATGTATAATTGGAAAAGAAGGAAGACTTTTTATATCCTTGTCAGATAATTGTAAATGTGCATCTTTGGTGCCATGAAGAAATATGACACAGTAGAGTTCCTCATTCCCACTGTATAATCAGAAACTTGGTTGCCTTAAAATCCATCCATCTTCTTTGCTCTTTGCTTCTCTGTCCCTGAATGATTTGTGACATCATGTTTGGTTAATATTGATTCACAGAGTTCTCTAGGTCTCTCAGATGTTCACATATTTCTTTATACACCACTAAAACTCACATCATTAATATCACCACCAACTTCACCTAAAAATGTCTTTAAATTTTGGAAAACCATCAAACTCAAAGTAGCAAATGCCAGGCTCTCTGAAATCCTAGTTTTTATCAAAAACTCAATTGTTACTGTCAGGAACAAACACTGCTGTTGTTGTCCTTAAATGCAAAGCTCATCAACATCCACTTGAAGGAAATGTCAGCTCTGCACCAAGGGTTGATGCCTGCTGTTTGGGCTGCATCTCAAGGAAAGGGACATCAGTTGAGACCATCAGATAGTTCAATCCAGCTACACTGCACAGCTGCGTTTCCTCAAGACACCCATGTCCTTGGCTGTGCAGATATGCCTGGTTGCTTCCTATGTGAGCACACAGAATAGTAAAATGATATATACTCCAAGGATGAGATTCAATAAACTGAGCTTTGCTCCTTGTACCCCATGGGTACTGGAAATCAAACCCAGGCCTTGAGCTTATTAGGTAAATGGTGTCCCCTAAGCTGTATCCCCATCCCTCTCACAGACATAGTTAATAAATATGTTTTCTTTTGAAAGTGTTGTAGTGAGAACTCCATCACAGAATGCAGATGCCTTTGCCCTGTGTATTCTTTTCAATCATACGATGTCTTGCACTGTTATGAGAACACTATTTACCTCAAAGTCTTCCTGAAACAGAATTCATGGTCACTCTTGGATAAACAGCCATTACATTGGAAAATTAACAAAAGTATTTCTTTTAGTAAAAACAACAAAGGTATAGAAAGTTGAAGACTGAAATTCTAGGTGAATAATAAAATCTTGATATCTACTATCTCTGTCATTTATCAAGAGATATGCTAACCACCTATAGCATAGATAATTTTCCCTACCTTTTCAGACATTTGACAATATTCTCCCCCATATCTTCCTACCCTCCACTTTTTTTTTTCTTATGGTTTTCTTGTTTAGTGAAAATTCAGCTAGTTCTTTCCAAATTGTTTAGGTAGTTTTGGTTATCTATAAATAATATTATTTTTTAATAATTTTTCTGTGTTCTGTCAAGTAATCTGTTGACTTTCTTGTTCTGCAATTTTCTTATTTTTCTATAAGTACCTTAATAGGTTTCTTCATGGTTCTGTTTTCTCAAGATATTCCAAATAAAATTATATATAGAATGCATACTCTGGTACATACTACTAGTTTCCACTTATAAAATTTGCCTTTTTATATAATTAAATAAAAAGGCCAATTTCACTGTCTCATTGCTAGCACTGAGTGGTATATTTCAGTTTTGCTGGCAGGTTAAAGACAATTGTTTTAAAGAAGATTGAATTTTATTCTCCTAAAAATTGATTATAACTTACCTGTTTATGTCTTTTCTTTCATATAAACTCTCTTCTTTCTTCTAGCATTTTCCATGTGCTGATTCTTAACTTAGTTATTGTGGGAGCTGGAGTGACCATGGCCTGTTTCTACCCAAACATAGGAGGGATCATAAGGTACGCTTCTGTGAATTACGCTCTGGTGTCATCGTTGCCATTGGTTTTTAGTTGAATGAATGTTCTGTCAGTGTTTAAGACTGGTGGTGTCCAAGTGTACTTCCTGGTGTTTGTTAGGGTGCTCATTAAATTTCATTGTTGCTGATCTCTGGTACAGAAGGGGCTCTGGGAGCCAGTGTTCTGTGTCACCCATGGGGGAGAGTGCACTGTCTGTGTCACCCATGGGGGAGAGTGCTCTGTCTGTGGAGCCTGT
>JADRCD010144838.1:12014-33239 GCA_019843815.1 Montemys delectorum
CTGTCTGTGTCACCCATGGGGGAGAGTGCTCTGTCTGTGGAGCCTGTGGGGAGAGTGCTCTGTCTGTCTGTGGAGCCTGTGGGGAGAGTGCTCTGTCTGTGGAGCCTTGGAATATATTGAACTTTAAAGTTCTTGTTAAAGTATTCCTTGAAAAAATGGAGTCTGCTTCTCTGTCACAAACTCATTTAAGGATTTTTGTCTTCCTTAATAATTACACAAAATGCTATAGACAAACTCATCTCTTCTCATTCATAAACAAATGCTCACAAACTCTGAATGACTTAATAAAGGTGAAAAATTGAGTTCAGGGATGTAGCTCATTTGATAGAGTGCTTCCGCCCCAGGGCTCTGTCCCCAGCACCTCCTAAACCAATACAGTGTTTGAAGTAGCCCCACTTAGGAAGCAGAGGCAGGAGAACCTGAAGGTCAAGAACATCCTCAGATGTATATCAAGTTCAAGGAGGCCAGCTTGGTCTACATGAGATCCTTTCTCAAAAAGATCGAGATGAAAGCCTGTCTCCAGTGTTTCTGAGATTTAAAGAATGAATAAAAACTCTTTACCATGCAGATTTACAAGGAAGAAATAATAATTTTATTAATTTAAGTGAAAAAAGTTTTAAACTCATGTCAATAACAAATGACAAATTTTGTTTCAAGATAAGACCGAGTACAGTTTAAATCATACAGTAGTTACTTAATTATAAAGCCTTAGAAATGCAGTAAGACTACATAAGCAGAAAGTTTTTATTTTGTAGGTATTCAGGAGCAGCGTGTGGCCTGGCTTTCGTGTTCATATACCCTTCTCTCATCTATATGATCTCCCTTCACCAAGAGGAGCGTCTGACATGGCCTAAGTTGGTGTTTCACGTTATCATCATCATTTTGGGCCTGGCGAACCTGATTGCTCAGTTTTTCATGTGAAAACTGTTTTCTCAAGATATCTCATGGTATTCTGAACCTTGGCAACGGTTCTGCATAAAAGAACTTGAAAATGCTGCCATTGCTATAATTCTAAGTGTTCTTCTAAGATAATTGGAAGTGAGGGAAATGATAGTCTCTCATAAGTATTTTTGTACTCAAGCTGAGAAGACGTAAGTATTAAGGATGATTTTTCTCAGTGACCCTCATTCCCGTGTATCCAGGTAGAAATGTGGGAGGAATCATACTGATGTTTCTGTTGATGAGTTAGTGGGTGTGTTTCACCTACATCAAGGAATCTCAGGGGTCTTGGTCAGGGCTTGTTGCCAGGCCCGGTGTGTGCTTCCGTGTGTGCTCGTCCACCTTCTTACTTGCTGGGCCATTTCTCCAGTTTGCCCAAAGCTCTGCTATCTCCAAGAGTAAAACAAATACCTCATTTTAAAAGAAGTTTCCATGGCATCATTATTAATGGGATGAATTCCTAACTCAATACTTAATCTGAAGAACAGAAAACTTTAAATAGTGTTAGTCCATCAGAAACGGTGTGTAAGATAGGGCCACTGGGGTAGTTGGTATGTCCGTGAGCACTTAGATGGTAGGGTAAGAGGATCTGGGGGCTAAGGTCAGCCTCAGTTTCACGGCCAGTTTAATTGTCTCTTGGGGGGATGGGTTGTTTGTTTGTTTTAGGTTTTTTTTCCTTGAGAAAGTCTTTCTCTATGTATCCCTGGCTATCCTGAAACTCTCTCTGGGGACCATGCTGGTTATGACCAGTTGAAACCAGCCTGGCTATATAAAGCCTTGTCTCAAGACACTAAAAGAAAAGAGAGAAAACCAAAAGAAATCAGGTGTCAGAACAAGTTGTGCAGAGTCTGTTGCTATCTGACTCTTAATTCGAATCCAGCCCAAATGACTTAGATTGAGGTTACAATTCCCAAGCCAGATCTCACATCTGAACAAAAGCAATTGTCCTTGCGTCTTGCCCTTGAGAACTGTGTGGACTGTCATGAAGCCCAGTGAAGGAAGCACAAGTGGAGATGGGTATGTGAGGCTCTTCAGGAGAGAAAGGATTAGCTAGGAAGGGTAGGACTGCCCAGTGGACCCTGAGTCATCCTTGTTCAGGAGTGACCTCTAGGAGCCAGCCAACACCATCTACCTGCTCCTATAACAGGAAGGGAAGAGTTAGGCCTCCGCAAGAAAAGCTTCTCACAAGATGATTGAGAAATCCAATTTCTTAGAGTTAACACTCTTGCCGTCTTCCTTCTGAACAAAAAGCTAAATCTTCTGTGTAACACAATCTGTAGTCTATCCACAGCTCTAAGCATTTAGATTTCTCTAATTTTGACTAAATTGTTTAAAATGTGTCATGGTTCCTCTTCCCAGGACAGTGTCATGTTCTAAAAAAAAAACAGGTAAAATGTTTTTCATAAATCTTTAGTAAGCAGCCCCTGATTTAAGACCAGCTTTAATATCTTTTAGTATAGCTTTACATCCTACTAGAACATGGGTCTATGTTTATAAGGATCTGGAATTTCTAGCACTTTCTAAAGTCTCATTATGAAAACTGTCAAGCAAATGCACAAATAGGATAATACAGAAAACTCCTGTACACCCATCCCTGGGTTTAGTAATTTACTGGATTAGCTGAATTTGCTTCACCTGCTTCCTCTCGCATTTTCTTTTCTACTAACATATTTAAAAGCCAGTCTCAGACATTATGTCATTTCGTTTCTACAAACCTTAATATTCAGCTAATAGCCCAGACTTTGAACTAGTTACATTTATCATGGAGCTAGTCTCAAAAGCTCTGGCTCTCATACATGGCTGCAGACATTGGGTTGCATGAGAACCCGTGCTCTGGAAACTGGAACTTCATGCCTGCAGTCTTCTTCTGTTAAGAGACATTTGAGTCAGAGCTGGGTGTCGTAAGAGATGTCCCTGACTTATTCTCGCTATGTTCTTAGGAGTTTCTTTTGTCTTTGAGAACCTTAGAGACAATTTTCACTCCTTTATTTTCTCCCCCAAAGATGTTCTTGGATGCTTTAATACTTTATGCTTTAACAATCAAGGATAATTGGATGTGGTTTTGCCCATTCCATAGATAAAAGATAAAAGAAATACAGCAAGGGATGCTACCCTCCAGATGAAAAACTAATATGGATTTATGCTTTTGTTTCCTTAAGGACACTTAACAATTTAGACCTCCTCCTGATGTCCTGTTAGACAAGCCAAATGACTTTGTCTCCTTACGTTTCTGTTTTTGTTTTTCCCCATAAGGCTCCCTTGGCCAGTCACTTGGCTTAGTCAGAGAATTGTGCACATGAGTGCGTGTGTCCTGGCTTATCTGAGAATGGCGAGGTGGGAACCCACAAGCAGCTATCTTATCCTTTCTCTCTCTGCTCCGATCTCTGCACTTTCTAATTAAGCCACTTTCACCTTCTGACTGGCCTTCACACTTTCACCTTCTGGCTCTGCCTTGAGATTGAGCTTCTTTAGCACACACCCTAGGACACTAGCATTTAAAATGAGCTGTTTAGTGAGATCTTCCTTAGAAATCCTGTGGATGAACTTGAGCTGTGCTAATATTAAAGGTAGGAAGGGAAAAACAGGTAAGTTTTGTACTTGTGGACGTAGACAATTGTGCCAAGTCATGGCCATCAGCACACTCCAAAAATGTGTTTGGGATGAGGAATACATCATTGTACCCTTTGGAAGAGGCTGTTTTAAAGGGAAATGCTTCGTTTACATTCGTTTACAGTGTGTTTTAGAAATGTTGCTACGCTACTCACTGCAACTGTGGGCTTGTTCTCTGCTTCTACTTGAAACTTACCAAGGAAATGTGTGGTTTTTATTATCATTCCCTTAAGTGTTCTGTTTAAATAATTGAATAGTCAGCAATGCTCATGACTTTGGAGGAGCTAAAGACAGCACACATGTCCTAAAGGATCTTTTTAAAAAAAAAAAAAAAAAAAAAAAAAAACTAATGAAGAAAGGTCGTGCTCTGGATAATGCATGAAGCAATTAACTGAGCACCGTGAGAACAGCAGAGAGTCGTTGGGAGTGAGAGGCATAGCAGAGGACGGGGGACTTCTCAGAAGCAAGGGACCCATTTCCTTGTTCCCGCTGTTCCCCCAGACTGCACTCACTGTGCTCACCAGCCAGTAGAGATATGTTACATGTTGTTTGCTTCTTTGGAATTCGCAGATTTCCTCTAAAATGTATTTTGTGACAGTTAGTTGCTTCTTTGTGCTGTTATTCTTTCTTCTTTATGGACCCTAGAGTATTTATTTCCTATGACTCTTGGACAGAAAGCATAATCGTTTAACATGGGATGTAATTAGTAATACACTGGGTGCTACAAACATCTATAAAGTTTCCAAATTTTTAATTTAAGTATGAATATTCAAAATGTCAAATGTTTACATTCATTGATGTAACAGTGTTTTGTTTTGTTTCTGTTACTGTGATAAAATACTATGACCAAAAGCAAGAGTTTATTTTGACTTACAGTTCCAGAAAGAGAGTCCATAATGCCCAGGAAAGCATGGGAGCAGGCACCAAAGCAGGGCTGGCAAATCACATTTCATCCGCATATAGGAGAATAGGAGTAGATAGATGTACAGTGTGGTGAGTCTATAAACTCACAGCCCACCCCCAGTGACATACTTCCTCCAGTGGCACTTCATTTCCTGAGAGCTCCAGAACCTCCCCAAACCAGCCGTGGCCCAAGTGTTCAGACGCAGAAGTGCATGAGGAATTTCTCACTGAAAGCCCCACAGTTGATAGCAGCAAGGAGTATTATACTGCATGTTTTCCTGACACAGTGTTGATGTGTTGCTTTTTTAGAAGTTGGTGGTGATTTGGATTTTGTGTTTAATTCAATTTTGTACCACCTTGAATGCCCCGAAACAAATCCAACTCTAGTTGGTGTGTAACACTAGCATGGTACTCATCTGTGATACAAAGTGAAGTGACTCCCTCATCACATACACTGACCCGGCCGGCCCAACTTGCAGTCTGGCACCGACTTCACTTATGACTGTATAAACACATACCGTAAAACAGCTCTGATGGGGACCTCAGAATCCAAACAGTATTCTCTGACGTGTTATTTGTCTTTTTATAGAAAAAAAAAAAGAAATCAAAATTATTTTTGAAGAAAAATATCTCTGGAATTTTGTTAATGGAATTTGGCTAGAAAGTACTATTGCTTCTTCATGCTGGTGATGGCAGAAGCAGCTGGATTCTATCCTTTGCAGGGCTGAGTTTCTTAAGTGACTGTGGCTGTGTCTCATGTCAGGCTGTAACAAGTGACTGTGGCTGTGTCTCATGTCAGGCTGTAACAAGTGACTGTGGCTGTGTCTCATGTCAGGCTGTAAGGGGCCTTCTTGACTGTCCTGATCTTCCGGAGAGGTATATAGCACGTTAACGGGGACCTAAGAGGACCATCTCTATAAACCAGAAGGCTCACTCCCTCTAAAAACATTTTTTCATGACTGTGGCACTTTAGGTAAGTGTTGCCCAGTTTCTGGCCAAAAGCCCTGGAAAAGTCGTAACTTTCCAGAACCTTTAACACTAATAAAGAACACTAATTTTCTGGCTTCTTTAAGTAAAATTAATTTTTCCCCACCAAATATGATTTTTTTTCTTGATTTCCCAACTGTTCTGAAAAGGTAAAGTAAGACTGTTTTAATAGTTTAAAATGGCATGGTGTTTATCACAGACTGTCCCTTATGGTCCCAGAGCAGGGTAAAGCTCTGACACCCCATCAGTCCAGTAATATTCAGTCATAGCAGTCATAGTTTGTTTGATTAACTAGTTAAGATTCCACTTAAATAGAAAGTATTAGATGCTATTCTATTATCTAGGATTTTCTTTTTTGTTGTTGTTGTTTTATTTTTTGTTTTGTTTTGTTTTTTGAGACAGAGTTTCTCTGTATAGCCCTGGCTGTCCTGGAACTCACTCTGTAGACCAGGCTGGCCTCGAACTCAGAAATCCGCCTGCCTCTGCCTCCCAAGTGCTGGGATTAAAGGCATGTGCCACCACTGCCCAGCTATCTAGGATTTTCTTTCATACTCCTCCCCCAAAATAATGTAGGGGCCAAAGGTGTAGCTTAGTGGTAAAGCATTTGCCTCAAAAGTATGAGCTCCTAGGTTTAATCTTCAGTATTACCCAGGGTGGGGAAAAAAAGAGTCAATCAAGTTCCAGATAGATCATTCAATACCTAAGTACTTACCGGATGCCTGACCTTGTGTTGAACGATTAGCTGCTGTGGTGAACAGGCAAGGTGTGGACCGGGCAGTGAAGCATCCTTGTCTACCCTTCTGACCCAGCAACTGAGTCACCTTCCTTAGGTGCCACTGAGATGCCAGACTCCTGCCCCCTTGGTGCTGTGTCTCTGATGAGCCCAGTGCAGGTGCTCTGAAGAGCTGAGTGTGGAAGCCAAATGTGCTAAACGGGACTTCCTGGAGGGAGTTGTAGTTTTCAGTGTAAAACTCCTCTACATCCCAGGTTAATTGTGGCACTTGATTATTTGTACAAATATGGGATAGGCTTCCAGGTGAGCCACCACATCGTTGCTTTATTATTTATGTAACAACTTTTTTTCTAAGAGATGGCAAAGAAGATTTATAGGAATATGTGTACACATACCTTCTAAAAGACAACTATCTTTTAAGATAAATACCTTTGAATACATTGTTATTGAGACTCTTGTAGGCCCTCCTGGCTTTGAATGCCCTATGTAGCCAATGATGGCCCTGAGCTTTGCATCTCTTTCCTTCACCTCCCAAAGCCAGGAGCACTGGGAGGGCTCCACTATGCTCCACTGAGGACCTTTGCTTACAAGGACATGACCAGGTTTTATACTGGCTGTCATCTACACAGTTTGGTGTTACCCCTTTAAGGAAGAATCTAGAGCCTCAGATAGGAAGAAGCGCATACAAATGAGGAACCCTGATTGAGCTGTGTTAGCTTTAAGAGCAGATCCTACACATAATGGGAGTCATGGCTCCAGCAGTATGTGTATAGCAGAGGATGGCCAAGTTGGTCATCAATGGGAGGAGAGGCCCTTGGCCCTGTGAAGGTTCTATGCCCAGTGTAGGGGAATGCCAGGGCCAATAAGTAGGAGGGGGTGGGGTGGTGAGCAGGGGGAGGGGAGAGGGAACAGGGGTTTGTTTTAGTTTTTTATTTTTTTTTATTCTTATTTTTTTGGGGGGGGGGAACCTGGGAAAGGAGATATTGTAAGTAAAGAAAACATCTAATAACATCTAATAATAAAAAAAAAAGAGTAGATCCTACACAGGCCATTTGGGACAGCCAGGAAGTGTAAGAAACTGGAGAAGAGTAATGGGCACCATGCCTGAGTTTCTCTGTGACCTGGAGAGCTACTTTTACCAACCCTGAGCTTTTATTTCTGGAAGGGCTAGATTAGCTGCCAATATAGCAATGGTTAATTTGGGATCCAGATAGGGTATCTTTCTTTTTCAGGCTGGAGGTTTGTGCCTGGGGAATGAGTCTTACAAGCTATATTTTTTTTCTATTTGTTTTGTTGTATTGTTTTGAGACAGAACCTGATTGTGTACCCCTGTCTGACCTCAAATTTGTGGTGCTTCTCCTGCCTGTATCCAGAGGGCTGGGATGACAGGCCTGTGCCACCACACCTAGGTTTTGTTTTTTGGTTTTTGTTTTGTTTTTTAATCTTTACAATGATAATACCCTTTTCAAAAATTACTAATTTGCAAACAGTGGTTCCCCCTTACCTGAGGGATGAGAAACTTACAGAGGCCCTTGGTGAAGGAAAACAACTTCTAAGGCAACATTTAAGTAAGGTAATATGTATCTATTCCGTCCACACCAACCAGTAAAGAATGTTTCTATTAAAGATACACTTTAAAGGATTACCTGCTTTAGAAAATAAATAGGAAATGTATCATTCTTTGAAGAGAGGAAACTAAAATTTGATTCAAATAAACAATCTTACTCATCAGTGCCATAGATGCTCAGAGCCAGGACAACGCCAGAGACATGGACTGATGGTTCTCACTTTGGAAACTAACGACAGCATGGCTTTCCCAGTGCTGTAGAACTCAGCTTAGCCTGAGACTGACTGCGCCTCTCCCCATGAAACCCTTGCGCCACCGTGGAAAAGTGGGCATGGGCTTTGAAACAGAGAACTACACATTAGAAGACAGCTCAAGAACAAACAAATGGCCACAACACGACCCAGATAGACCTGAGAAACAGGTTCAGTGAGCGAAGTCAGGTGGACAACACGCAAACCATCATGTGCTTCTCTTCAGAAGCTGTCACGAACAGCAAGTGCATTAAACCAGGCAATGTAAAGCAGTTGTTTCTAGGGTGGGTGTGGAGCAAAGGTTATCCATAGACAACAATGGGAGACTTCCTAAGAGATGCAGGACCATGAGTTGTAATATTAGTTACACACTGTACTTTTATCTAAGACCTGATAGCTGGGATGTGGACACACTTGTCTCTTTCTGCTTTAATGGGGAAAATGAGAAACCTAAGGGCCAAGAGGAATACTGTGTTGCTATTTAAAATAACTTCACAAGTGTGTAGCCAATGCCAAAAAATATATGCAAGGCCAAAACTAAATGTGTGAAGTCTGAAACCTTTATTTAGACATATGCATGGGAAGGGAGCTTGAAGCTTAACAAATATGACCACTCATTACCTCTGGCTGTACCTTTTATTGTCGTGTTTATTCATATCATCTAAAATGTTGAAATGTGTTGTTTTGTGAGGTAAATGTAATAAATGCTTTTTCTTTAAAAAATGTTCGCTTGTTAATACTTAAAACAATAGATGTGTTTCTTTTATATTAGTAGCAAAAAATCTGCCAGGCATGGTAATGCATGCCTTTGATCCTAGGATCTCTGAGTTTGAGGCCAACCTGGTCTTCATATCAAGTTCCAGGCCAGCCAAGGCTTCATAGTGAGACTTTGTTTCTAAAACAAATTCTGGGCCAGTGAGATGGCTCAGTGGGTAAAGATGCTTGCCACTAAGCCTGTAAACCTAAATTTGATCTCTGGGATGCACCATGCTGTAAGGAAAGCACTGACTCTTAACACTTATTCTCTGAACTCCACCTACATGTTGTGTTGCCTGTGCTACACACACACACACACACACACACACACATGCACACACACATACACACACACACATGAAAACTCCATAATTGTGCTTTCAGTGACTTTTTGTTGGGGGATGGGTTTGGTGGTTTTTTTTTTTCTTAAGTGGGGGTGGGAGGGTCTCACAACATAACCAGTTTCCTATGAAATCATTGTTTATTGGTTAATAACAATAAATTGGGCAATGTCATTCATACCCATAATCCCACCATTTGGAAGACTGAGGAAGGAGAATTGCTATAGAAGGAGACTCTGTCTCAAAACAGTACTAAGAGTGACTGTCAAATTCTATAGCCACCTTTAATATAGATTAAACATTTAACACATTTCTAGCCTTTTCATCCAGCCTGCATCGTAAAACCCTTTTAGACAGCTCTGTGAACTGCAGAGTAGACGAACCAACCTAGAGAATAAAGTCTAAATTCTTTAACTTGCTATCTAAGTCCTGCTTTCCTGACAGTTTTTATGTTCACCCAACTTCTCTCCAGCCTTGTTCCTTTACTTCATCTGCTTTTCTGGGTTTGCTCTGGGCCTGGATTGGCCTTTTCCTCTGTGCCTTTCACGGCGTTGCTTGCAAATCCTCTTCTTAACTGATTCTCAGATACTCTAAAATTGCACTTGATCCAGGCATCTGTCTCCCCTGGAAGCAGTTCCTTATACAAAGTGCTTGCAGTGGGTCTCGAGTGAGTGAGCCCTTGTCCTCCAGAGCCTAAAGGGTAGTTAGGGGCAGGTGTGTGACTAATATTACAGAAGTGAGTGAATGCATCGAGGTTCACCCACTTATAGAAGCTAGTCTGCTTAAAGTCTACTAAGTTAGGGCCAGAGCTATCTCACCTGCTATGCACAGGGCTCTAGGTCTGATCCTCTGCACTGATTTAAATGATAATTATACATCAAAGCAATATAGACACTTCCAAGAAATATCCAGATGTGTTTGAGTATCTGGTTGACAGAATTAATCAGTACATGCAAAACTTAACAACCCATAACAGCCGGAAACAGTTCTTCATTTGCCCATTGTCTAGGAATCCCCTAAGGCACATGAATGTCCAAGGCCAATGCTGAATGGCCACAGCTTCTCCTGGGATGGCAGAACCAGTGAGAGCATGTCTGAAGTGCTGATGGCTGAACTACCACATGAGCCAACACTGGGATCAGAACAGGATGCTTGTCTGGATAATCAGCCATGGCTCAGACTTAGCAGGAAATGACAGCCTTGCAAAGCATTAGCCAATCTTTGTCCACTGGATCAACCACCTTCCAGGCCTTAGAGTCATTTCAAAAGGAAACATCCATCCAGTCAAGCTCAGGTGACAGTTGGTTTTTCTTCAGATGCTCTGAGCCTCTCCTCCTTCCTTCTTCCTCCTGGAACCTGTTTTGAGTTTCCCCTAGATAAACAGAACAGATTCTACCACTTACTCATTAAAAAGGAAAGAAAGGAGGAAAAAAGCTACAGAATTCAATAGAGAAATTCCACTATTAGGTCAGCATCTTGACGTTCAGAAGGAAAATGCATTCAAACACGATTCCTGTGTTGATACTGTAACAATTATTTTTGACATTTTTATGTACTATGGATACATAATACATACTTTTTGTATTATGTGTATGGGAGCTTATAATTTACACTCATAGCATCAGTATAGGGAAACCTACTTGTCTGGATCCGATACTGTAAATTTCTTGCTACATGTGTGCTGGTGAGCCATATGTGTGTCTAATGCCTTTGGAGGCCAGAAGAGGGCCCAGAACTGGAGTTACAGACAATTATGAGCTGCCATGTGGATGCTGGGAATTAACCATGGTGGTCTGGAAGGGCAGCCTATGTCTTTAACTGGTGAGCCATGCCTCCTGCCCTGTTTTGTTATTTTACTTATTATTTCCCATGAATTTGGTATTTGAAATGATTTCTTGTGTGGCACTTTGTTAATCAGCCCCTAGTTGTTGGATATTTTCCTAAGCTTTGCTGTTTTGATGAGGTTTGTTTTTTTTTAAATCAAAAACTATCACATACATATATATCTCCATTTACATTAAATAAATTCTAGAAAGAATTGATGAGTCCAAGACTATATGTATTTATTAAGGATTTTGATAAGTATACCCACATTGTCTTCATAACACACTGATTAGGAACTGAAGATGTAGCTCAATTGGTAGCCTACTTGCCTAGCACACACAAAGTTCTAGGTTTGTCCTGTAGCATAGACTAGACATAATAGTACACTCCTGTAATGCCAGCACTCAGGGGTTAAAGTAAGAAAGTCACAAGTTCAAGGTCATTCTTGACTATATAGCAAGTTCAAGGTCAGCCTAAGACAAATTAAAATCTTGGTAAGTAAGTAAAATATCCAATAATAATAATAAAAAAGCAAACACACCCAAGAGAAGTAGACAGCAGGAAATACTCAAATTCAGGGCTGAAATCAACCAATTGGAAACAAAGAGAACTATACAAAGAATCAACAGTACCAAGAGCTGGTTCTTTGAGAAAATAAACAACAATAAACAAATAAATACAAAATCTTGGTAAGAAAGAACAAGGTAAGGGAAGAAAATGAAACCAATTTACTAATTTATACCAACATCAGTATAGGGTCACCTTCTTATCTCAATCTTTTATTTTAAAGTATTTGCTGAACTGAATAAAATGGTATCTTCCTGTTTTCAATTGTACCTTGATTACAAATGAGGTGGTTCTTTTATTTTTCCTATTTACTAATCTTTAAAGTTTCCTTTCATTGTTGTGCAAAAGCCAATTCCAATTTATCTCAAATGGCCTTGTTCCTCTGAATCCTGATTCGAAATCATGCTGAAGATGTATTATGTTGTTATTTTAAGTATTTTAAACACAATTCTCTTGCTTCCTGTGTTTCTGGTGACTTTTTGCCTATTAGTGGAGCATTATTCATGCTCCATAGTTAGTCAGATTTTGCCTGCAGCAGAAATTGTGTTTCTTATCAAGTTAGCTCAAAGGAATTCCCTGAGAACAAGGCTAAGGTTTGGAGAGGCTTTAAAGCTCTCAACCCTGACTGACGTGGCTCAGCACAGCACCAAGAAGAGCTAAGCCACCTTCACCACAGCCCCCAACTGTGGGTCACTCATCTCTCTTATTCTAAATATTTTTGGTTATTATTTTATCCCCAGTATCTACACTTCGTCAAGCATAAAGGGCCACTCAGAAAATATTTACTGATCAAATGAATGAAACTTCTGATTAGAATAAAAAGTTTGTTGATGGGACCAAGGAGATGGCTCCACCTGTGAAGAGATCCACAAGCATGAAAACTGGAACTTGGGTCCCCAGCACGGACCCAAGGAGCCGGGCATGGTAGTAAAGCACCTGGGGTCCCAGTGTGGAGAGGCAGAAACAGTGAGTCCAGGGGCTTACTGTCCAGCAGGGAGCTCCAGGTTTAGTAAGTATTTAAAACTAATAACAATGAGTAATAATAAACAATAATTTTAAAATAATAGAAGACACTGGATATTGACCTTGTGTCTCCACACACACATGCACAAATGCTCATGTACATAGTCACCACATAGATACTCGGCGGGGGAAAAAAAGGTAAAAATCAAATTGCAAACAAATAAAAGAAATTATGAATATATGTTCTGTCTCTGAGCAGGACCTATCTTAACTTTCAGAGCCATAGAGAAAAGGCCACATGGGGGGAAAAAAAACTATTCATTTGATTACATGAAAATATCCAGTATTCAATTCTATGGATTAAAGAAAAAATTAGAAACTAGGGTTGGGGGTATAGCTTAAAGATAGTACATTTCCTAGCATGCACAAGCACTGGTTTAATCCCCAGCATGCACATACATACACGCACACACACACACACACACACACACACACACACACACGCAGAATCAGAAGCTAATTTTTTACAAGAGAAGTTTCAGACAATATTTGCTATTACTGTATATGAGATATTAACATGGAAATAAATAAGGAATGATCTAAGATTTTCCAGTATATAAATGAGAAAAGAATATAATAAAACAGATAGTTCACAAATGAGCAAGTACAAATGACTAACAACTATACAATAACAAAGGAAAACCATTGTCTAACAACCGTTATTAACAAAGAATACAATTATAGTGCTCACTGCTGACTCGGGCACAGTGAACTTGGTATACAGTCCTTATTTGGCTCTAGACCTTCAAAGCCAAGTTTATAAAACTAAAAGCTAGGCATATAAACTTGGTTTCCTTCTCTGCATGTTAACTGTTTCACACTCTCCCTTAGAGCAATACATAACAAAAGTTCTCAGTCCCATCAAAGCAGTGGGAAAGGCACAAAGACCTGAAAATGCAACAGATTAAAGTTAAGGTGTTATTCTATTACCAGAAGTACAATTCTAATTTATCCAGCCAGGTGCAGTGGCTCCCACCAGTAATTCCAGCATTTGAAAAGCTGGGAAACACCATAAGTTTAGACCAGCCTGGGCTCTTTGAAGCCAACCTGGGCTACATAGTGAGTCCGTGTCTCAAAAGAAAGTTATTAACTAAGATTGATCAACTTCAGGTATAGTTCATTAAGAGTCAGTCACTCATGCTTTTAATAAAATAATTTCCAGTGTCCACAGATGAGGAAGTGTTCTGCATTATTGATGGTGCTGGATGGACTTTGCATGTGTGTATAAACACGCTATACAAATAAATTCCTTTCAAAATCTTTTCATCTTTCAAAACAACTATTGGTTAATTCTCTCTTCGACTTTTCTTTTCCTTACTAATAACAAACCACAACATGAATTTCAGCAAACAGCGCCACATCACAAAACATTAGCCTGGCTTCAAGTCTCTGCTGATTTTCCCTGTGTTGAAGACAGATGTTTTTTGTTGAATCAGGACCATGATTTGCATCTGGTGGGACAATGGGCCATATTCTTCTGTCTGCACATTGACAACAACAGCAAAAACTGCCCAAAGATAAAGGCAGGACGTGGCTCAGTAGTATGCAGTTCAGCCTGGACTAGTGGTTTTAAGTTAAATAGCCAAGTGACCATCTGATAAAGAGCTAGCAGATTTGGAAGTTTCCTTTGAAATTTCCTGAAATTCTCCTTTGAAATTTCCAGGCCACTGGATGAAGTAATTCCAGACTCTAAGGAGCATCAGAGGCCTCTCTGGCTATAAACAAGTGACTGGATGGGCTCTAGGTCTTGGTGTGGCAGTGTGTGCTGGCTCGCCTCAGGATTCACAAGTTTCTTCTCATAGACACCTTTCTCCAAAGTGACCCTGAAAGCTGAGTCAAACATTCCTACCTGCTTCCCACATGGGGAAGCTGGGGGCTCAGAAAGCCAAAGTCAATTTTCTACTCACACAACACGGAACTGTGCGTTCTCGAGTGGTTATGTTATGGAAAGTTATTCAAAGTGAAATGAGACTTCCTCTTCCCTTGGTTATCTTTTCTATTTAAAAAAATTAAATCCTGTCTATTCCATCTGCTCCCAGGATACTACTTGAATTGTTAGTTTGTTTAATCTTTTGACTCTTATAAACTTAGAAGCCCCTCTGATTGGAGCCAGTTTGAGCAGGACTCCAGTCACTGAGTTAGGTAGAGCCTGGGAGACTCTGTATAGACTAGTGAGGAAACACTTGCTGGTAGATTTCAACAATGTGGTATTATAGACAGAATTTATGGAGTGGTCGTTTCGTTGCTTAACCAGGAGAATACTGGCTTTAACACTTGCGTGTTTGGCTATTACTTTCCTCAGTAAACCTTTGGAACATATTTACTCCCAGGGTTTCCTTGGGAAAGAAGGCTGATGCATATTTTTGTTTCTGAAGCAAGGTCATCATGTAGCCCAAGATGGCTTCAAACTCATAATCTAGCCCAGGGTGATTTTGAACTCTTGATCTTCCTGCCTCCACCTGCCAGGTGCTGGAATTACAGGCATGCACCACCACATCTAGCACATTCCATGATATGTATCATGAATCTTCATAGCACGGAGATTAAAAAGACTCTTAGGAGCCAGCAGGATGGCACCTCAGTCAGCCTGCATGCCAACAAGGCTTGTGGCCTGAACTGAATCACTGGAGTACACATGGTGGAAGGAGAGAACTGACCAGCTTCTCCTCTGACCTCCACATATATGCATACATGGATAGATAGATAGATAGATAGATAGATAGATAGATAGATAGAGAGAGAGATAGAGAGATAGAGAGATAGAGAGATTTTTTTTTAACGATTCTTGTATATGTGTGTATGTTTTTTCTTTCAGTGATAGTAATCAAATACAGAGCCCTGCACAGGCTGGCCATACATTCTACCCTTTAGTTGCACCAAGTCATTGTAGAGCTTGTTTTTTTTTTTTAATCTTATAGATAAGAAACTAAATTCACATAAGCTGTAGCATGTCTCAGAGCTATTTACTTGCCACTGTATGTAATAGATTACATACAAATCTATTCCTTTAAAAAGCTGCATAACATTCCATAAGGACAGGTCATAACTGATGTAGCCATTTTTCTTTAGGGAAAACCTTGGTTATTTACCAGTATAACCATAATCCACAGTTTTTCAGCATTATAAATAGTGTTTAACATACCCCTGGTCCTTGTGTGTGGTTCCATGTCTGAGTATATTTACAGGATGGGTATCTTCAACATCTTAGTAAAGATCTTCCTCCTAAGAGATGCCTATGGTCTGTGTTTGGGCCAACCCTGGGTACTACCAGCCTTTTCCTTCAGTCTTTTAGGTACTCAAGAATAGAGATTTAGGTCATGGGAGATCATGTTCCTAAACTGCATGAGGTTTTTGCTTTAGTCCCCAGCACTGGGGTGGGGTGGAGATTGAGACCTTTTATATTAATCTATCTGAAACATATTGGTATATGTTACATAAGATAGGGGCCAAGCCCTGTGTATGTTTACATATGTGAGTGTGGCTCTCTGTGAGTATATGAGTGTGTATGTCTGTGTGTGAGTGTGTATGTCTCTGTATATGTGAAAGTGCTCTATCTGTGAGTATGCCTCTGTTTGAGTATGTGAGTGCACGTATGTGAATATGTGTGAGGCTATAGGGGAGTGTGTAATGAGTGTATGTGTGTGTGTAACTGTGTCTCTGTGTATGAGTGTGTGTGAGAGAGAGAGAAAATGTGTGTGAGAGAGAGAGAAAATATGTGTTTGTGTGTGTGAGAGAGAGAGAGACAGAGAGAGAGAGAGAAAGAGAGAGAGAGAGAGAGAGAGAGAGAGAGAGAGAGAGAGAGAGAGAGAGAATGTGTAAGTGTTTAAGATTGGAAGAGAAGCCCCAGGTTGCATAGCAGCCCTGCCTGTGACGGTTGGGGACTAACGCTGGCACATTACAGTTGTGTCAGATATGAGTCTGGAGATGTAACTATCACAGTCATTTATACTTCTCCAGTTCAGATACTAGCAACTTGGAGACAGTCCAAGGGTTTTTAAATATAACTGTTCCTAGAGTGATTTTTACCTTCTGTATTGACAACAGATCCTTGAAATATCCCCCTGCAACATGCAACCAGAACACACTGGGCATGTGTCTTTCATCATCTTCCTCACCTACAACCTCTAAGAGGCAAAGCAAAATCGTCCTTACAGGGTCAGGATGGCCCCGTGGGTAAGGATGCCCCCTGCCAGGTCTGCCTATCTAAGTTGGATCCCGGGCCCCCTGTGGTAGAAGGAGAGGCCTAACTCTAACAAGCGACGCACCCAAGCATGCATGGGTGTGCAAGATAAAAATGTAAATTTGCATTGTGTTTCTAACCCACACACTCAAAGCATGTTCCTGGAAGCAGTCGGACCACACAGATTTCTCTCCACCTGAGAGTTTTTCAGTGGAATCTTTTGGTCTTACTGTCATTCAGATAAGGTTTGTCACCACAACACGTTGTGTGATGCCTCTTTCCTGAATTCCACTCCCATTTCTGTTTTTTTCCCCGGCCATGTGGCTCCTGCCTATCACAGCTGCCTGGTTGTAGACTTTTCAGCTGCCAGAGCTAAGAGCTCAAAAGAACCACTGTTCAAAAGCAAAACAAAATAAAACAAAAACAAGCAAACAAAAAAAACTACCCAGTCTCAGGTTTTCTGTAACAGCAACAGCAACAGACTAAGACGTAACCCCTATGGACGGACACAGCTGTGGTAATTAAACATTTCATTAAACTGTAAACAAAACACTTGAGATTGGGTTCATTTTAGCTCATGTTTTCAGAAGTCTCCATTCAGGCAGAACTCTGCATTTGGAAGCATGTGACAGAGGCTACTCACTTCACAGTAGACACCAAACAGAGGCAGAAAGAGGCAAGGGTGAGATCTATCCTTCAAGGACAACCTTAAATGACCGGCTTGCTTCAGGCAGGCCCCACCTCTCAGAGGATCTGAAACCTCACAAAACAGCACCTCCACGTGCAGACATGAACCAGGAACCTGGGGGACATTTCAGATGGAAACCTCAATCTTCCCCAAGCCTCTGAATTCTCAGCACAGTGCTCTGGCGGCCGCAGCCAGTCACTCAAGAGTAGACACTCAGAGGAGGCCAAGCTGCCATTGCTGGTCCAGGACACCGAGTAAATGTTCCTCAGTGAGGGTGGGAGAGCTTGCTTAGAGCAGATGCATTTTCAACCTTGTCTGTCAGTGACCTCACCTATATATTTGGAGACAAAGCTTGCTAGAAGTGCTCTGGCCACCCAAGGAGAAATACCAGGTGTGGTGAGGCAGATCTCAAACCCCAGCATTCGGGAGACTGAAGCAAGAAGGTGGTGAATTTGAGGGTAGCTCCAACTTCATAACGAGACCGTTTGACTTTTATCAGCATATGTTAATTATCTATAATATTGTGTTTGGTTGTGTTTTCATTCCCGTATATAAAGTATATGGGTCATCTTCACCCTCATTATGTTCTTTTACCCTCTCCCCCCAACCCTGCTGATTCCGCTTCCTCTTCCCAGCTAGTCTCCCTCCCATTTTCAAGTGTCACATTGTGTGTGTGTGTGTGTGTGTGTGTGTGTGTGTCCTTATTACATTTAAGTAGGGTTACTTATGTGAGCATTGGTAAAGAGATATTTACAGGAGCAGATCGGGATAGTAATTTCAGATCAAAGGCTGGGAGGCTGCAAGACGAGGATGGAGAAGATGTCTGGCTGCTCCACCCAGGTCTGCCAGGCACTCAGTTATTTAAAGAGCTTCTTCAATGGCTTGTGCGTAGCAGGTGAATGATGCTGCCTCACACTGGGTTCCTTCGGGAACAGAACTTCTCTGAAAATGGGAGAATCACAGAGCGTCATTCCAGTGGTGTGACTCTAGCCAACTGTGCTCAGCAGGTGCCCCATGTCCCCAATACCCCAGAAGTAGCCTGCTCACTAGTACATCCTCACAAGCGCCATACTGCTTTCCCTTCTCATTCCTACATCCTTGTTCCCAGGCTGGGATCTCTTTTGTAGAACTTGTTTGAGCCCTGTCCTTGTCTCTAACTGTTTCTGGAAGGCCCAGCCTAAAGTAAGGAGGAACTTCACTTCTATTGGGAGGGTGGCATCTCCTTTGGAGAATCGGCTGTGGCTAAGAAGCGTCGTCTTTCTGAAGAGAAACAAGATTCTTCTTGGAACGAGGTGGAGGGTCTATTTCTATATAAGCAAGAGAGGTACAAATGTTGGGGCTGAGATGTGTCAGGTCCAAAACAAACTCCAGACAAGGGGATAACTGAAGCCTGTTAGCAGACTAAAGTACATGCTGGCCTCCAGGCTCTCTCAGCACCACAAGTACCCCTTACAGAGCCAGATGCCCTGGCTCCTCTCACCTCAACCCCTACCCTAAACTTCTCCAGCTCCCCCTCCCCCATCATCATTCCTATTATACACCCATCATCTTGTCCATGTGCTCTCTCTTGATTCTCTTGGTCCTCCTCCTTCTCCTCCTCTTCCCTCTCTTCTTCTTTCTCTCTCTCTCTCTCTCTCTCTCTCTCTCTCTCTCTCTCTCTCTCTCTCCCCCCCCCCACACACATACATGCATGCATCCCATCCTTCCTTTCATGGCAGGGTTCAGTCTGCTAGCCATGTTCAGTTTACTACTTTGTCTCCCTGCTCTGGACTCTTCCAGATGCCTTTGGTTGTACCCTCTCTCTTATCTGCAATAAAAACCTTCCCTTCAACCAGACCTTGCAGGGAGTCACGTCCTCACTTTACACAACATGTAGAGGTCAAAAGTCAACTTTGTGACGTTAGTTCTTTCCTTCCACCCTACTATGGGTCCCAGGAGTCAAACTCAGGTCCTTGTGCTTTTAAGGCAAACAGTTTGTCAACTGGATGATCTCCCTAGATTCTACTTCAATGACACTTTTCTGTTGTTTGTTTGTTTCAAGACAGGGTTTCTCTGTAGCCCCGACTGTCCTAGAACTCATTTTGTAGACCTGGATGTCCTGAACTCAGAGATTGTCTACCTCTGCCTCCCAAGTGCCTGATTTTCAATAACATTTTTAGTTAGCAAAATTAAAAGCTGCCAACCACTTTTCAGTGCCCCTTTTGTGACAGAGATCATGAAAATCTAAACTCTGGGAACTGCTCATCACAAACCCACATGAATTTTCCTTTTGTGACCAGGCACTCTTACCATGCCCTTTGTAAAGCTAGTATTCGACCAGCTTCTTCATGCTTTTGGAGGTAATAATAGAAGATAGAGTTCTTATGGTAAGCTCTCCTAGGGCCAACTGGCTAATCCTTATCCTCAGGTGCCCAGTGTCTGTCCCCAGCTCTACCCCTGACTACCAGGGTTTTTCTGGAAAATTCTCAGGCTTGTGCCACACATAGAATCTGGTGCACCTACCCTTGAGACTCCTGAAGGAAAATAAAGCCCACTCAAGTTTCCTGATCCTTCTGACCTTCCTAATGCCCTTAGGAAGATCTCACTTTGCAACAGAGGCATCTTTAGTGGTAGTGACTGTCCTTGCTGGTAATGTTTGAACGCCTTTCTAGTCAGAACTTCACCCTCTTGGGAAGAGTCGTTTCCAAGGGTCTATGTCACTCCATCCCTTATAAATGTCCCTTCAGCAGAGCGTGGTGGCATGGACCTGTCATTCTGGCACTCAGAAGGCGTTGCAGTAGGAAAGCAAGTACGGGGCAGCCTGGTCTACTTATCAAGCTCTAAGCCTTGTCTCAAACAAAACAAAACAAATGTTCCTCCAATTATAAAACTGTCATGGTATATATTCCAGTCTTGTTTTGGTTGCTGCGATAAAATACTCCCTCCAAAAAAGCAACTTAGAGAAGAGGAAACTCCAGAGCAACTCCAGGTGATAGTTCCTTCTTACAAGGAACTCACAGAGGCAGGAGCTTGGGACAGTGGGGCCACATCATATGCACAGTCAAGATAAAGAGAGGCAAATGCAGGCATGCTCCCAGCTTGCTTCATGGCTGCCATTCTTCACTCTCATACAGTTCAGGGCCCAGCCTAGGGATTGATGCTGCTTAGAGTGGGCTAAGTCTTCCTACAGCAACTAACAATCAAGATAACCCTTCATGGGTCAACCAGATCTACATAATTCCTCATTAAGATTCTCTTCCCAGATCATTCTATATGGTCAAGTTGGCAGCTGAAACTAGCATGAATGGCATATGTGTATAAAATTGAAATTCAAACCCACTTACAATTTTGACTTGATAAAAATCAGAGACACCGTTGGTAATAATGATAAGAAACACCGCAGTGAACACAGCGGAAGATGAAAGTGGCTAAGTTCAGGACGTTCTCACTGAAAGAGATACTAAGAACAGGGTAGTGATCCATACCTGTAACCCCTGCACACAACGTGGAGGCAGAAGGAAGAACTGAGAGAGCAAAGCAAACCTCATTACAGAGCAAAGCCAAGGCCATCCTGGGACAAGGGATCCTGTCTCAAAGGAAACACATAAACGGAAAAGAATGAAAGGCCCAGGTTATTTTTAAAAGTTAACACAAGTCCTGAAACTGTAATGCCAATCACAGAAAAAGAGAATGCCTCTTTCTTTGCTGGGCTCCAGGAAGACAAATTCAGTGGGTATAACTCATAGCTGATGAGCCTCACCTGGTGGCACATGCCTTTAATCCTATCGTGGGGGATCTCCATGAGTTTGAGGCCAGCCTGATCTACATAGTGAGCTCCAGGACAGCCAGGGTTATGTCTCAAAAAAAAAAAAAAAAA